>OZ014520.1:150490039-150692539 GCA_963966055.1 Lathyrus aphaca | reverse complement strand
GGCGATCTGAAACTAAAAATTTCACTTTGGTCAGATTTAGAAATCAACTTAATTCAAATTATAGGCCAATTAAACACACATTTTTGCTTCTAATCATGTTTAGCAACCTTCCAGAAGTTGTTTAGCACATAAAACGCAAGAATTGAATGTGTTTTGATAGATTACAAGTCACACTTTCCTCACCTTCGAACTTCACACGATTTCATTCAAATTCTCATCATTTCACACACTTGAGCATTCCATTCACTTCCCTAAAAATAGAGGATGATATTCCATTCATTTCCTTAAGCTTTTGACAGTCAAATCACCCTACTAAGATCCCATTTAAACTCTTAAGCTTGTAATTCGTTTTTGCTCTTCCACCCTTCAAACACTAAAAGCTTCACTCAGTTAGCTTCACCAGCATTGGGTGAAGCTTACCAACTCAAGAACAAGCAGAATCGTGCCTTGAATCGAGCTCAACAACTCCATTTTTAGAGCTTCAAAGTTGAGCTTCAACAGGTAGATTTCTCTATCAATTCAACTTAAATTTTTGGCTACAATGTAGCTTATAATTCTCTGATGTTGGTTGTTTATTTAGTTATTGTTAATTGAGGCAATTGATGCATCTGTTTTTAGTTTTTCATTTTCAAACTCTTCTGGTTTTTTCCAAATCGACTAAGTTGTGTTTAATATAAATTTTTCGCGAGCATGTGGTTAAGATTGTCTTGAAGAGACACATCTAATGGTACCATTATGAAAAAGTGAAATTACTGATTGAAGGATCTGCATTTTCCCCCATTCGCATTTGATTTAAGTTGGTTGGAGGTTGAAGATGATATGCTGGCATTATCTGGCCGTCCATAGCCTACATTTGTTTTAATCCTAACAATTTGACTTTCATTAGCTCCGTGTGTGTGAGTTGACTTGAGTTTACCATTAATGTGCGCATTTGGATCATCAGATCATCCACGTCATTTAATGAAATGAGATCCAACACACCACAATTTTTCTATTTTAATTTCTTTTTCTGATTTTAGTTTTAATTTCATTTTATCTTTAAAATGCATAAAAATATCATTTTTATTCCAAAAAATACCAAAATTATTTCTAAAATTTTCTTTTAATTTTCTTCTTTTGATCCATATTTTTCTTCATTTTTATTTTTGATTTACTATTTTTCATGTATTGTTGAATGTTTGCTTGATTTTAATTGGTTTAAAATTGTTTTTCTTGCATTTAAAAATATGAAGAAAAAAAATTTATATGATCCTATGATGGTTTCTGACCTATGGTGATTTTATTTAGTTTTTATTTTTAGATTTACTATTTTCTATCTTTTTTTTATCTTTTACTTGATTTTAAATAGTTTAAAAATAGTTTTAAGGTTCCAAAATTTAGCAAACCCGTTTCTAAATATATTGGCAAAATACCCTTTTTGGTCCCTTAAATATACCATTGGGTTCAGATTGGTCCCTTAAACTTTTTTCGTGTCAGATTGGTCCCTTAACTCTTAAAACGTATCAATTTAGTCCTTTCGTCAAATTAGCGACGAAAAAATTCAAAAATCAGTCGCTAAATTCGTCGCTACAGTACCAAAAAGGACTAAATTGGCATATTTTAAGAGTTAAGGGACCAATCTGACACGAAAAAAAATTAAGGGACCAATCTGAACCCAAAGGTATAGTTAAGGGACCAAAAAGAGTATTTTGTCAAATATATTTTAAAGTTTCTCTGGGTTTTCTATGGTCTCACTTGGAATTTATTTGATGTCTTGATCATGCTTTGATTTTTTACCCTTTATTTTCTTTCTTTTAACCTTTTTATTTTAATGATTAATTGATTTTTTATTTTGATACTTGCTAGTTGGTCTTGAATCATAGTGTTTTTATCATAAGTTTGATCAATATCATTGGAACTTGGGTGTTGATAGATTGAGAAACCAAATCCACCAAAATGGATGAATGATGTTGATGATAACTTGATCAATACTTGATTCAAGTTGTGGTTGTTGTTTTATTTTGTTCTCTCTCTCTCTCTCTCTCTCTCTCTCTCTCTCTCTCTTCATCCCCGGTCTTTTCTTTTTCACCCTTTCTTTGATTAATTGGGAGGTGTTGTTGGTTTCCTTGTTCATGAAGATTTGAGTAGTACTTAATGAAATTTCATTAATTCAAATCTACCATTTGATTGATCATTAGGTCAATTAAGGTACTTTGAGTTGATGCATAAGTTTGTCTAATGTACTATGAGAGGTTGATTGATGTAGTAGATTAACCTTGCCTTGACTTAGGTCTTGATCAACCTTATTTTACTTGTGTTACATTGTTTTAGGAGCATGGTTCCTACCATGTCTCTAACATGTATGGTACATATATAATTTTGACCGGCCTCGTAGTGTCATGACTTCTATATAAGTTCATTCGCAATTGCTTAACATAGCGCTACATATGTCCCATATCGGAAAATGATCCTTCATGGCTCAAACTTATGTTTAAAAGTCCAAGTATTTTTTATTATATGTCTTCAGTCCAAAATTTATGAAACATGTTGTTATGAGGCTTTGATTTTATCAATCCTCTAATGAGTCTTCATTAACCTTGGCCTAAGTGGATTATTCAACCATCACTGATCATTCACTATAACCACTAATCACTAGCTACTAACTTTACTTCTATGCTTCTTTTATTATATTATGTTTTATGTTACTATTCATCATCCATTATCATGTTTATGTTTCCACTATTTTTCTCTTGTCCACTTGGACCATATTACTTGTGTTTATGCTCTTTTTCTTTTGTCCATTTGGCCTATACTTTGCCTAAATCACTAATAAATACCTAAGCCACAAAAAGACTTGGTTCTTATAATCTTGTGCTCTTGAGGATTGACTTATCCCTTGGATTTATTGGAGTATTCATGGAACCTTGGACTTAGATTCTAGGACATATTCTTTATGCTTGAGTTATTATAGATTGGAGACATTGACCTTTATTTAGCTTGCTTGTTCTCCTATGCTTAAAGAGGATGAAATTCTTGTATGGCTTATGCTTTGAAGTGTTCTACCATGTGGTTAGATCTTTCTTACTTTAACTTTTACTTTGTGCTTTAGGATAACCTCTTCATCTTCTCTTATTCTTAAATTTTCAAAACTTCTCCCTATTACAAAAGTATTCTTGTTTTTTTCAAAACTCTCACTTCTTTCATTAATAAAAATATTGACTTTGTTAAGTATATTGACATCAATCCAAATCTAAAAAATCAACCTAACTCAATTGTTTTTGTGCCTTGTTGCACGTTGTCTCTTTTTAAGTTTAGACATGAATCATTTTCATAGTCGGGTGTATGTCTCCTAATCATCATGGCGTAGTTTGAATTAATTGGATCTCTTGTCGCTTGTGGGGGATAGTTTGGCATACTTGTTGAGTTATTCGAGTTGGAACCCTCCCCATAGTGATGTATGAGTCTATGTTTTCATTCTCATGGTTGATTATTTGAGTTATCCACTTAAATGAAAAATTGTATCTACTTCTTAAAATTAACCAAAACCCCAACAAATTTTATTATTTGTACCACGAACTACGGGGTTTGGATCCTATATTTCCCTTTGTGGGTACGTAAGCATGAAGTGATAAGTCTCTCCAAACACAAAAATCTAAAAAAATGAATTCTCTTCTCATCTCCCCAATCTCGTTTTAACAAACCTTTCCAAGCAAAAACTTTTAATAAATCAAAGAGGTTCTCGTGGAGTACCACAAACGTTTTGGGTGCTAACACCTTCCCTCTTCGTAACCAACCCCCTTACCCTTATCTCTGTCTGGTTTTATTAGCTTTTTACTTTTAGACTTTATTAGGTTTTGTTTTCTCTTTTTCCTTTTTCTATGTGGAAACAATAAAAGCGCGGTGGCGAATCTTGTTCCTTTAGTTAAGTTAATCAATAGCTTACACTCACGATTTTACCGCTACACTCCCCCACAAAAATGATCACATGATCATCATAATTTAGTATGCCAACTAGGATGTGAAACGAGTATTAAGCGACTAAGGCAGTTATGTAAATATCTTATTCTATAGCATCTTTTAGGGGGTCCAGATGGATCTCCGCAACACTGAACCCTTCCCAGCGTCCCTAATCGGTCTATCGGGCAAACAAGTGCATGTAGGGGTAATATTTCCCTCGAAATAACATTTGATGTTGGGGCAAGCTCGATAAGCATAAAAGTGAAGTATCTTGTAGTAGACGATGCATCCCCATACAACATCTTTATTGGGAAGCCCGCTCATAACCTGTTGGGGGGTCTTGTTTTATTGTCCCTTTAAGATTACAATATCCACCCCCTAAGGGGCGAGTGGGTAGGGTCTGAGGAAATTAGGAAATTTCCCAAGAATGTTACCTAAGTAGCTCCAAAGTAACAAGGGAACCCCTCGCCCTAGACATCATTCCTCGCCTTTAGATGGATGACGCCCTTTTTTTATAGGTGGCGGATACTCCGATACAACAAGCTGGAACCCAAGATTAGAGGTAGAAAGTGATGGGCTTATCCAAACCAGAGATTTGAAAGAGGTCCAGATTGGGCCCTAGTATCACCAAATCATAAAGTTGGGAAACTTGTTTTCTGAATTTGAGGAAGAAAACTTGATCGCACTACTAAGGAAGAACATTACTCTGTTTTCCTGGGCACCCTCAGATATGCTATAAATGATCCAAAGTTTTATTCCATAACTTTACTATAGACCCTTCAATTAAGCCAATATATAAGAGAAAATGCAAAGTTGGTGAAGAAAATAGAGTACCAAAGACGAAGAAGTTTAGAGCCTAGAAAGGGTTGATTTTATAATAGTGATCAAATATCCTTCTTGGATGGTTAATGTGATTTTGGTAAGAAAGGCATCCAACAAGTGGATGATGTGCGTTGATTTCATATACCTCAATGTTAGAAGATTTTGTTACATCACATGACATTTTCGTGACTCGGGTAGCAGTGATGTGTTGCTAGATACCGTTCAATGTTTATTATATCAAATGTGTGATTTAATATAATTGTCAAGGTCATGAGAACCTAAAGGGTCACACATATAAGGATATATTGATGAGAGATAGAATAAATAAGGAACACCGTAAGGTATGGTGTATTTGAGAGAGTTATGGAGCATCGTAAGGTACGATGTACTTAAGTGGAATATGGAACATCATATAATATAATAATAATAATAATAATAATTGTTGTTGTTGTTATTGTTGCTATTATTATTATTATTATTATTATTATAGTTATTAATAATAATAATAATAATAATAATAATAATAATAATAATTTTACACATATGGTGCACTTAAGTTGGGCTTTTTGACCTTATTACCCACACATGTTGTTCTATAAATAGAACCTTTGTGTATAAGCTTTTTAAGTTAATGAAATTAGGTTTGTGAAACCTCACTGTAATCTCTCTCTCTCTCTCTCTCTCTCTCTCTCTCTCTCTCTCTCTCTCCATTTGTAGCAGCTAGCACTGAGATTGTAATACCCCGTAAATTATTTTAATGCTCTGAATAATATTAATTGATATCAATATGGTTCTGAATTGCTCTAAAATGTTTTAACAAAAATAATTGGATTAATCAGTGAATTAATTAATATTAACTAATATTATCTGACTCAGAGGTTATATTAAATTTTGGATTAAGAGACATTTTTTGGATACCCTCTATTTGGACCCATTAGATAGATATTTTGTTATATCAGAAATATAACATTTCTTTTCTCATTTGTGTGGAAAAGTTGGTAAGAGAAGAGAGAAAAGAAGGAAAAGAGGAAAAGAAGAGGAAGAGAAGAGAAGTGAAGCCCTAGAGCTCAAATTTACATTTCTTCATCATCTGTCCGTCGAATCGACTCAATTTCTTTGTCAATCTTCATCTTGTAAGGCGGGTTCTTAGATAGAAACTTTTATCTTAGATTTTGGTTGAGTTTTGAGTTTATGAGTTTTATGGTTTTTGTAGAAAAATCTTAGAATCGAAAGTTTAAACGGTTGAATATCGATTAAAATGCTTGGGTATGTTGCTAATATGTATAGAAACATTTGTTTTGAATCATTTTGATGTTTGAAGTTGTTTGGTTCGGTAATGGGGAAAATTCTGCATTTTCAAACGCAATATTTTTTACTGTTGTTTGTGAGTAACCGGTTAATGTCTGGTCAGTAACCGATAACCTGTTAAAAAATTGGAATACGAGGAGAATTTTTACGCAAGTAACCGATTACCCTCTGGGCAGTAACCGGTTACCACTGTTATGAGCAGAAAAATACAATTTTGAACTTCTTTTAAAAATTCATAACTTCTTCATCCTATATTTGATTTATGTGTTCTTTATACCGATTCGAAGCTAAAAATACGTATTAACTTATGATGCCAAGAGATATTATTTTTTAACCGAGTTTTACTCGACTTTTCTAATTAACCGAAATTATGTTAGTTAGGGAATTGTGAACTATTGAGAATAAAAATAATTAACTTGTGAGATAGGTGGATCTGGGTCTCACGGGAAGCGTCTATAAAGGCTAGAGGTGTGTATTTCACGAAAGGGCGTACGTAAGTCTGGTGTAAGTCTTGAGGTTGGTAGATTTGGGTCCCCCGGGAAACGTCCGTAAGACTTGAGGCATGTATGTACATTATCCCTTCGGGAAGTCTGAGTAAGTCTTGAGGTGGGTAGATCTGGGTCCCACGGGAAGCGTCTGTAAAGGCTTGAGGGAGTACTACATGGGTTATTTGGGGAGTCTTATGTAAGTCTTGATGTGGGTGGATCTAGGTCCCATGGGAAGCGTCCGTAAAGACTCAAGGTGAGTATCGCATCGAGTCCTCCATAAAGTCTTGTGTAAGTCTTGAGGGGGTAGATCTTGGTCCCATGCGAAGCATCCGTAAAGGCTTGAGGTAGATGTCATACTCGTATAGCGTCGAGAGTGTTATATGTATTTTTGTTCCATTTTGCTTTAGTTTCTTGTGAGATAGTTACTAAAGACTCGAGCTATGTTTTAGATTGAACCTTTAGAGCTGAGAGAACTCTATGATAGTGAACTCACTGAGATGTTGTTATCTCACCCCATGTTGTTGTTATATTTTTTGCAGGTACTTCAGGTTCCGCGAAGGGTAAGGATAATGCAGTTTGATTATCCTTACTTATCGATGGCTTTCTTCCGCTGTGGATGTTTTGAGATCTTTGGATCTAGTTCTTAGTCTCCATTTGTTTAGACATCTTGTATTATTGTTAGCCTTTTGTTGTAGTACCTTATGTATTTAGTTGGCTAAAATTTTACAATGTGTTGTACTAAGAACTTATTGTATTTCAGTACCAAACTTGAAATTATATATGAAAAGCATACTTTGATGTATGTATTTTATATATGGGTATTACAGAGATTAAAGGCATTCTGTTAGTGTCTACTAAGTAGAGGAATTGATCATCGTTCATCATTTGTGATAATTCATTTGATTCTACATAAAATATTTAAATTGTCATGAGAGGTAATTGTTTCTATCATTGATCATGCTCATTCGTAAATATCGACTTAAGGGAATTTTTGTGTTTGGATGCACATCGTATTGCAATTTCCTTTCACATATTTCCTACGGAAACAAGTAATAATAGAACAATAGTGTAATCTTTTTTTTTGGGTAGATCCTTCTGATTATCTTTGCAGGCTCTATCCTGCAATTCTTCCTCTGGTCCTTGTGTTCATTCTTCTGGTCTTTTTTTTCTCTGATTCTAACAATAATTTAATCAACCTCAAGAACATCACTATAATGATCCTTCAGATTGTTATTCGTGTTTGAATTGAATGTGTTACTCGAGAGATCTGAGAACTACTTGGCTAGCCGGAACACCTATGTTTTAAGGTTTTTAATGTAGGCTTCTATGTTTTTGTGACTGACCATAGACACTTGCATTAATTAATTAAGTGTATCCTCCAACTTTGTTATTTTGTCTTGTTGTGGAGGTGTATGTGAGTAATGCTAAAAAGGTTGCCAGTTGGATGGTACAACCTCGAATCTCCATCCATGATTAAAATTGTTGTTATGTGGGAAGTTATTGTTATGAAATTTCCAAGGACTTTGGTTTCCTATATAGTTTAATTCTACATCAGCATGGGGAAATTCTTGTTGAATGGTCTTCGTTGCAAAGTTCACAAAATGCAATCTGCCTTTGTTGAGGTACTTCATCAATTTCTTTTGGTTATTTTGGAAAATTTGAAAGTTTTTTGGTTAGTTCATCCACAAAGATTGTTCTTTTATTACAACAACACCATTTTACTCTTTTTGTAACAAACGTTTTATAATTACTGTATCCACAAAGATTGGTGGTTTCAAAAAACTGTTCAAAATTTTTTGAGATTATAAGTAGAGAATTGTTTAATACTTGTTGTGATGCGTGAAAGTAAATGACATAAAATAAAATGTATTTTTCGATGTTAATGTTAAGAAAATTTGCTAGTGGTATATTTCTTCATTACACATTTATCATGCCCATCCATATGTCAGTAATATGTTCATCCATTGAGCTATTAATGTTACCACTTATTGCTCTCATTCGTATCTATTTTTTGCCTCAAATCCATGAGATTATTGTATTACTTGATAGACGATATCTCGGTCTATTAGCCTACACATAGCATTAAGTTCCAGCAATTATAAAGCAACAAGACTCCGCAACTGATCTATACTACAATATGTGTGAATATTGAACCTAACCCTATCTCTAGGCATTAGTATCTAATATATATCTTGGATCTAGTAATGACAAAAATATTTCAATGTCAAGTCACACCATTAAAACAAGTTTTAGGTAGCAAAGATAAAAAAAGACATTAAGATTAAAGAGTCTTCAATATTAAAGCATGAGAAAAATTAAATGTAACACCATGACCTATTTAATATATGAATATAATGACTACATATAATCCCCAAAAAATAGATTTTAGCTATGCTTACTCATCGTAGATGTAGGTAATCCCATAAAGATGATCTTAGAAGTTTATTTTCCCTTTCACTTGAGGAACACTTATGTCTTCATTCTCCCTCTCTTATTATCATATTATAGACCAAGGTGAACCTACTTCAATTTTATACTACCTCACTCCATCAAAACTCCCCTTGCAATGAACTATAAGCCTTTATTTATAGGCAAATTTTTGGACCTCTTATTAGGCGCACTGCCCTTGAGTTTAGTGACGCCACTTTCTTCCCCACTAAGCAACGTTGGTTGTATGATACGTGGCCTAGCCACCTTTCCTCGATAATCACACCTCCATTGCACATAACACACAAATCCTTGCTTCACCCTGAAGTACTTTAACCTGGATATGCCATATGGCCTCCTTTCTACGCTTAGCGCACCTATGGTTGGGCCTAACAAGCCTTGATTTCCAAGGTTTTGCTTTTTCATGGTATTTGTGAGCTAAATTGTGGTTTTCTAATCCGTTTTACCTGTTTTTATTTAATACATCCTAGAAAAGACTGAACATGTGTTTTCTTAATTTTCATAAATAAATTTGGGTTTTTTATTGATTGCTTGTAAAATAAGTTAATAAGTTCTTACATATTTTATATAAATTTAAGATTTATCATCCACCTATCAGAGGCTCCAAGCAAATAGAACACAACCTGGAAGTTTATATTGATGGCATGATTGTATATACGACAGAAGGGGGAGCCGTGCAAGAGATTTAGAGGACATATTGGGGTTAGTTAGGAGTTACATCATGTGCTTGAGTCGAACCAATTGTTTGTTTGGCGTACCAACAGGGAAGTTCTTAGGCTTGATGTTCACGAAAAGGGGCATAGAGGAGAACCCAGACAAATGCAAATCCATCATAAACATGAGGAGCCTCTTCAATGTCAAGTAGGATCAACAACTAAGTCGATGCTGAGTATAACAACCCAGGCCCCTCGCAAGGCAATCCCGACATTGCCACCTCACAATCTTCTCGACCCCCTTCTCTAGTAGAGTTTTTGCCTTCTGTAGGGATCGAACTGTGTACCGTGGGATTCAATTACATGTTGAATTCATTTCCACTACCAATTAATTGGTAGTGGGAATGGATTGAACATGTACTTGAACCCCAGGGTACGTGGTTCAATTCCCACAGAAGGAAAAAAAACTCTACTAGAGAAAGGGTAGAGAAGATCGTGAGGTGGCAGTGCCAGGATTGCCTTGCGAGAGGTCTGGGCTGTTACAAAAAAAAGCTCAATTGGTACTAGGAATGGATTGAATATGTGCTTGACCCCCATGGTACAGGGTTCAATTTCCACGGAAGGCAGGAACTCTACTAGTGATGGGGTAGAGAAGATTATGAGGTGGCAGTGTCGGGATTGCCTTGTGAGGGCCCCAGGTTGTTACACTTAAACACCATCTCATATTTCCTTTCTTTTGCAGGTGATAAGGTTTTCCATTTCTTTATCACACTGAAGAAAAAAAAGAGGTTTGAATGAACAGAAAAATATGAATTGGAGTTCTTAGTATCACCACTCATTCTGACACGTACAATAGTTAGTTCGTCGTTATAAATATATATATATATATATATATATATATATATATATATATATATATATATATATATATATATATTGTTCTTACCAAAATTGGTTAGATACACCAGAATGCTAGTCCTCCTCTTTTTAGGCCAGGAAAACTACGCTGATTATATTATATGAGTAAGTTTGGGGGATTTGGGAGCTATACAAATGTAATATATTATCCCAAGATGTGAGTGTCTTGCATATCCCTCTTGTGGGATCCCCTTTTATAGTCCTCTACTACTTCTTCATTTAAGATACTCCATTAATAGAAGCCTTTTGGCCTTCTAATGTTATATGTCCATCATTGTCGTAACTTCTCTTCATGAATGTATCCCTTGATGATCTTATAACTTCTGCATTGATGCACTGCCGACCGTTACAATTGTTGGAGTATGGGGAAGGCTTATACTCGACATAGATATCGTGTTTGTCCATAGTCCATCATTGACCTCATGAATTCTCGGCTGAGGTATTCTCGGTCTTCGCCTCATTAATCGGACCGGGTTGTGTCAGATCTTGTACTATGCGATATCTCCTATTTTCCTAGTCTAATCCACGTCTATCTTTAGCTGACTATGCAACCCGGCTTGAAATATATTTGATGTATATATATATATATATATATATATATATATATATATATATATATATATATATATATATATATATATATATATATATATATATATATATATATCATTCTATCTCTACTTGATTATTACTAATTAGGAATTAAGCTTAATACTCATACAAAAAAAGGAAAAGTGGAGCAACTTATTTATTTCGTGGACAAAGTTTTCAGTGGCGTTGAATCTCGTTATCAGGAGATAAAAAGGCTCGCATTTGTATTAGTAGTAGTAACAACAAGAAACCATAGACCTTATTTTTAAGGACATCAGATACTGGAAAAAATAGATTATCCCATTCTTCAGGTCCTCAATATTCTATATCTATCTGGAAAGATACTATATTGGGCAGTCAAAATATCTAAATATGACATCCAATATATTCCCATAGGCAGCATCAAGTCGTAGGTCCCAAAAAATTTCCTTGTTGAGTTCAACATGCCCATTAACGACCTCACATGGATCCTTTCAGAGGATGTAACCTCGAATATAAAAGGGTGTGGTGCAGGAATAATGATAGAAGGATCTGATGACTTATTGATCAAGAAGTCGTTTGAGTTTAAGGCTAGTAATAACTAGGCTAAATATGAAGCCCTGATCACAAGTATAACCTCGCCTTAGAAGTGGACGTGACAACTCTACAAGTCAAGAGAGACTCTTATTTGGTGACGATGCAAGTTTAGAGTACTAGGAAAAAGAGCCACAACTTATCAAATACTAAGAAAGGTATGTGACTTATTTGAGTGCTTCATAACATTTGAGATAGATTGTGTGCCCAAAAAGTAAAATTTCAAGAAATACTTGTTGTCCAAACTAGATAGTTTGAAGAAACAAGAGTAACCACACTATAATAAAAGAAACACTCACCATCTTTATCATCAAGGATTAGAGATGAATGTTGTCGATGTCGCCCTAATTGATGGCTTGATGGCGCCATGGTCCATTATTGTAATTAGGCTAGTTGTTGCAAAAAGAGTTAGAAGAAAAGAAAATATACAAACATGCAACAAAATACATATTTATGTTAGGAAATATATACAAAATGGGAATATTTACTCCAATGATAACGTGCTTGAGGGAATGCAAGATCACCCTGGCCCTGGCCGAAGTTCATCGGGGAGCTTGCGGAAGTCATATTGATGGGTGAGCTTTTGCCCACAAGCTAATAAAAGCAGGTTACTACTGACCGTCATTAGTGAGAGTCAACATAACTTTCCTCAAGAAATTTGACAAATTCCAGTAACACGCTAATTTACACCACGTTCCATCTATAACACCCCGAAATTAGTTTAATTTATTTAAACAAATTATTTAGATTTTTATTTAATTATTTGGCATTTGGTATGCTTCAAACTAAATATGTATATGTATGTGGGGTTTAGATAGGATGTATTGAGAACCATGGTAAGGTGGAGGAAGGAATATAATAAATAGAATAATTATAATAATTATAATTGAGGTTATTTCAATTAATTAATTAAAATAAAATGAGAAATAATGAGAATTAGAGGAGTTTGGGTTGTTTTGGCATAATGAGAAAATAGAGGGAACAAGGGTAGAGAAAATATAATATGAGGGGAGGAAAATAGAATTAATAGAAAGTTGTAATAATTTGGTTTGAAATAAAAAGGATTAGAGAGAACCCTAGAGTTATCAGTGCATAAAAACAGATTTTTTGGAAGAAAAAAAATATAGGAAGGGCAAGAGGCTAGGTCTCGGAGAGTGAAAGAGAACTTTAAGCATTATGAATTTTACAAGCAATCTAAGGTAAAGGGAGAAAGGGTTTTTTAGGGGTATTGCATGATAGGGTAGATAAAAGAGGTCATTGCTCTCATTAGGATTTTATAATTCTGTTTTGGATGTGTAATTATTGTGTTCAAATCTAAAACTGGTGATTGATTATGTTGATTATTTGATTTATTATGACTGAATTCATGAGTAAATAATCATGTTTATACATATGTAAATTCTACCATTGATTAATATTTGAAGTTTTGATCATGATTATGAATGTTGGTGAAATTGAGGATTTAATTATATGACAAATTACCATGAATCATGATTGATATATGGATTAAGAGATGTTTAATTGTCGTAATTTATGTATTTGGATCAAATTCTAGCATCAACAAGGTTATCTTCATGGTTCAACTAGTAGTCAAAGATGTGCATCTCATAATCAAAGTCTGTTCTTGCATTTAGAAGTATGTTAGCTTGTTGTTTAACTTAGCATGTTGAATTGGGTCAGTCTGTTGGGTTAATTATTTAGTATGTTCGTTGAAAGATAGGGTTTAGTTTTCCTATAAAGATCATACTAGTCATCACTTCCCCATCAATCCCTTATAATCCTAATCAGAGGGAGAAAGTGGTGTGGTTGAAATTCAATTGTAAACATTATTCTCTAATGTTTAATTGAATCAAGAATCCATATTTAACCCACTTTGAATTGTCTTTCTCTTCTCTTCTATCTTTTCCTTTACTTTATGGTTTTCTTGTTAATCAAGAAACTGATCATACTCTACTTTCTTAAGCATTGATTCATAAAAAATTTGTGGTGCGAGCATGGAGGAGAACATGTTGTCAAAAAAATATGCGATTGAGAAATTCACCAATGTGAGCGATTTTGATTTGTGGTGCTTGAAGAAGCAAGACCTGCTAGTTCAACAGGGTTTGTTAGAAGCGTTAAAATGATCATAGAAGATGGATGTTTCCATAATGGGGAATAAGAATACGACAATGATCGAGAAATCCCACACCACCATTGTATTGAGCCTTTGTGATAAGGTTTTCTGATAGGTTTCAAAAGAGAAAACTGCATCTTAGATATGTTTTAAAGGAGAGAAAATTATCCTAAGGGTAATAAAAGGGTCAAAGAAAGTCTTGAGAGGCATCAAGAGGAAAGGCTTGTATACCCTTGATAATGAGGTTGTAAGTGGTTCAGCATATATAGCATCCACAAAACATGTGTCGAAGAATAAGTTATGGAACATAATACTTGGCCATATCAATGAAAGAGGAAAGGTCGAATTGTTTAAACAAAATCTTCTATGTGGTGACCAGGTCGAAGTTATCCGGTAAATCCTGTAGGGTGAAGTTTAACAAAGGTAAATAAAGAACACATGGATCCCTTGATTATATCCATACTGATCTTTGGGGGCCTGCAAGAAATCCTTCACACTTAAGTGCAAGATATTTTCTATCCATAATTGATGATTACTTACGCAAGTTATGGGTATTCATTCAAAAATCTAAGGATGAAACTTTTGAAATTTTCAAAAGTTGGAAGACTCTGGTCTAAAATCAAAATGATAGGAAGGTCAAGAGGTTGAAGAACAACAATGGTATTGAATATTGCAATGAGGTTTTTGATAGCTATTGTGTTGCGCCTGGTATTGCAAGGCACATAACTGCTGTAGGTACTCCCCAACAAAATGGTTTGGTTGAAAGGTTAATCGAACCATTCTGGAAAGAGTGAGGTGCATGTTGGTTGGTGCAGGATTAAAGAATGGTTTTTGGGTTGAGGCAGTTATGACTGTAGCTTACCTGATAAATAGGTGTCCCTCGACTACCTTGGGGATGAAGACACCTAAAGAAGTATGGTTAGGAAATCCACCTAATCTCGACAGACTTTGAGTATTTGGCTTATTAGCTGCCTATGCTCACATTAGGCAAGACAAGGTTGAACATATAGCTCTAAGATGCATGTTTCTTAGATAACCTGAAGGAGTCAAAGCTTATAGGTTATGGCTCCTAAATCTACGTTACATGAGGTGTATCAAGTCGAGATGTTGTTTTCCATGAAGCAAATATGGCATTCAAGAAAACTGATAATGCTGGTAGAAATGAAAAAATCTCTATATAAGAGATGGAACTGGAAGAGATTCTTATTGAGATGGAGCATAGTGATGTTGGATTGTATAATACATATTAATTCAAAGAGAAAAGATAAGTTGATGGTGAAGACGAGGAGATTGATAATGTCTACTTACTAGCAAGAGACGGGTTGAGAAGATTCATCAAACCAACTCATAGACTTTGTTATGCAGGTCTCATAGAATTCACCTAAATCTTTGTAAGTGAGGTCCTTGATGAATAACCTAGAGACTACAAGGAAGTTGTGAGGAGTCGAAATAAGACTTAATGGATGAAAGCCATGGATAATGAGATGAAATATCTTTATGATAATAACACTTAGGAGATGATCGAGAAACCTGTAAGGGCTAGGTTCGTAAGTTGTAAGTTGATCTTCATGGTTAAGGAATGAATCGAAGGAGTAATGTCGTGACGATTTAAGGTAAAATTGGTTGCTAAGGAGTTCACTCAAAACGAAGGTGTGAACTTCAATGATGTGTTCTTACTTGTTGTAAAGCATAAATCCATTCAAATGTTGATTTCCATGATGACAAAGTTTGTTCTGGAGCTAGAATAGATGGATGTGAAGACTGCCTTCTTGTATGGTGATCTAGATGAAACAATCCTGATAAGGAAACCTATAGGGTATGAAGACATATATCCATTGATGTATGTTATGGATTATAAGAAGGTACATGTCAAATATTGGAAAGATGCACTGGCAAGCATTAAAGTGGATCCTAAGGTACATAAATGGGTCTCTAAGCAGAGTTCTATATCATGATGGAGCCTATGATGATGATAACAAAGTCGAAATCAAAGGATTTGTTAACTTTGATTATGCATGTTACATAGGTTCCATAAAAATCTACTTTTGGATATGTGTTCACTATGTTTGGCACAATAATCATTTGGAAAGCAACACTTCAGAAGTTTGTTTCTTTATCAACCACTGAAGCAGAGTATATTACCCTCACTGAAGCTGTGAAAGAAGCATTGTGGCTTGAAGGTTTTGCTAAGGAGCTGAAACTTCAAGGTTAAATTATCATTGTTAAATGTGATAGTCAAAGTTCCATACATATGTCGAAGAATTCAACCTATCATGGGTGGATAAAGCATGTCAATGTGAGGTTGCATTTCGTCAGAAAGATAATCGAGTATAGAGAATTCCAAGTGCTGAAGGTTTCGACTTATGACAATGTTATTGATATAATCACCAAGACATTGCCGAGTTGAAAGCTCTTCCATTGTATGCAGTTGATAAATCTGAATGATGAAAGCTAGTTTGTTCCCTTGTTAGTGTAGAGTTTGTTCTAAGGTTGATATTTATGGTATTTGGATCGAACTCTAGCCTCAACAAGGTTAGTTTCATGGTTCGACAAGTAGTTGAAGATGTGCATGACGTATTCGAAGTCCGTTCTTGTATAAAGAAATATGTTAGCTTGTTGTTTAACTTAGCATGTTGAATTAGGCCAGTCTGTTGGGCCAATTGCTTAGTATGTTAGTTGAAGGATATGGTTTAATATTCCTATAAATAACATACTAGTCATCATTTCTCCATCAATCCCTGATAATCCTAATTAGAGGGAGAAAGTGGTGTGGTTGAGATTCAATTGTAAACATTGTTCCCTAATGTGTAATTGAATCAAGAATCATGTTTTAAACTACTTTGAATTGTCTTTCTATTCTCATCTATATTTTCTTTTACTTTGTGGCTTTCTTGTTAATAAAAAAAATCGACCACACCCTATTTTCTCAGGAATTGTTTCATAATAATAATGATATCGTGTACTGTATAATTCATATTACGGGTTGATTGAATGTGGAAAATATAAGTTAGAATGGGGGACGATGTTTAGGGAAGGATAAGGATGAAGATCATGTGAATAAATGGATTTTATGGAAAAATTGAAGTGATTAATCAATTAAACCTATGGAGAAATCGATTGCTTCCGTTTTAAAATAGAAAAAAAAATGGGACAATAGCTTTGGAAAAATCGATTGGTCCCTCAGGTCAATCGATTTGTTCCTTTTGAAAATTGAAAAAAAAAAGAATCACATCAGAAAGTTAAGGATAATCGATTGATCATTCATGTCAATTGATTGGTGATGGGCTTAAGACGTATCTAATTATGTGTCTAGCGGTATCTTAACTGCAAGTGCACAACCTATCGAAGTAATATTTAAGATTATCGATCCACAGGGACTCTATGGTTACTTAGTGCTAGATGAACTTCTAGTTTAGCTAAGGCGAAGGGTTGTCACGATTTTTTTGTTGTTTTTAAAGATTAAAGGCGGGAATTAAATTTAAGTTTAATAAAATAATACTAAGGCGGTCGGTATGTAATTATGCTAACTTAGGCGGGTCAATCTAACCTAGGCTTATAATGATGGTTCACTTAATCTATTCTGTAGAGGTTACCTGTTTAAATACCTTTAACTCACACTCTCGTGGTCTTATCTCAGATCTTACCCCTAAAGCCCTATGCCTGCTCTCGCTAGCCCATAAGTGTTTAGAGATAATTTTTGGAAACTTAGTAATTCTAATTTATTTTAAAGCGCTCTCGCTGTGTTTAATTTAAATGCCTAACTTTAGCTATCTGGCTAAAATCTCATACTCTCGTGGTCTTGACCTAACCTAATACACTTTCCTTACTCTCGTAACAAAAAGGTCGATTTTATAATAAAAAGTATCAGCCAGAATATTAAGCTATTAATTATTTTAAGCCTATAGTTGATTTTACCGATTTAGTTTGTTTTAATTACATACCGCCCTAAGGTAATTAGCTACTCATTTTTGTTGAACCAGACAGAGGCAGAGAAACATAAAACGAAATATTCATGGCAGAAAAATAAATATTCAACATAAATATAAACTTGCAAATTAATATAAACCTGGTTAACAATAAAAATGGCAGACTCCTTCTTCCACAGGCTGGAAAGCTCGGAGTATTTGTCGGAATCGGAAATAAACTAAAAATTTTGAAGGCTTTGAAACAAATAAATTTTATAACAATTTCCTGATATTGGAAATTGTTATAGGTTGGGTTTGGATACAATAAAAATAAAGCAATGCAAATAATGCTGAAAAATAATAAGGGTGTAAAATAATTCGGTAGAGCTTCCGCAAGAAATTAATAAAATAAAACTCTGTGTCAATTGTTCAATTGAATTAAGCTATTTATAGAAGACTTAATGGGCTGGTGGTTGAATTTGTTGCTTGGGCCTCGTAGGAGCATTTGAGAAAATCCAGGAACGTGGATACATGGTCAGTTGGAAAATAGGCAATTTCATATGCACGTAACGTTATGACCAAGTCTCAGTCAAATAACCTATTTTTCCCTTGTCACGGTCGTGACAAGGGCATCACGTTCGTGTCTTTTGTAAATTAAGTGTCACGGTCGTGAGGGATATGTCACGGTCGTGATTGCTCCTTTTGGGGTGTCACGGTCGTGACACCTAGGTGACGACCGTGAGTGTAACAAATATTGCAGGTTTTGCAGCATTCTTCACTTCTTCATCTTTTTATGGTTGTTTTCGCTCCTTTTGCTTGTGGCTCATGATTTAGCTCTGTATACGATGTACCTGCAAAATGGTAAGGAAAACTCGAGGAATCGGGTGTTAAAACGACAATTATGCAATAAAACGGTATTGAAACATAGCAATATAATCGATACATTTTCTCGTTATCAATTGGCCCGTTACAAAGATTGATTGGTTCACTTTTTGTTTTTACCATAACTTGAGCTACGTGACTCCAATGGATGCGCATTTTAAAGCGTTGGAAAGCTAACTCGCTGAGATATCTCACTGCAAGCTTGGTGAGATAATTGATGTGTAGATGTACGTTTATTATAGGAAATGTATGTTATGGAATGTATGGATAATTTTATGAATCATTGTGTTTATTTAATGGTGAATAGATGTTAGAAGGATTTATCATGTTTAAATGTTGTCTGAATACACATTTGATGTAGTGTTGCTATTTGGTACATCTTGAGGAATTTCAGTGTATTAATTGATACGTGTAATTAATTTATCGTTGTTAATTGATATTATACATAAATGAGTGTTATGTGTAATGTACAAAATATGTGTGATGAAAATTTAATGATGTTGTTGTGAAAGTACTTGTGTATACTTATTGAAGAGTTGTCGAGTTTGGAGAGAAAACTACTAGTGAATGCAGTAAAATGCATAATCATTTACAGTTAGAGTAAGTTTGTATCCATGTTTTGTTCTTGCGTGATTATGTACAATCAAAGTGGGTTTGTGTTTCAATTTTATATGTCATTCATCATATGTGTCGTTGTTGTGAAAAAAGCATGTTCGCTAGTTTATAGTGAGGACTAGTGACTTGTCCTAAGCTCAGAGTGGGGTATTAGAGCTTATAGTAGGGGCTCGAGGTTCACAGAGATTAGAACCTGATTCATATGAAGAACCAAATGTTGAGTCATGAACCAAATGTCGAGATGTGAATCTTATTTAGAGTAAGGACCGTGACAAGCAAGAGTCGAGTCAATTGTTACATTGCATTATATAATAATTGTGAAAATGAGATGCTTGTTTACTGATGAATACTCTTGTATGATTGTGAGAGTTCGATGTGTGGTATGAGTGAGACTTGAATACATGGTGTTGATGTGCATTTCTAATATTTGGATGATTTTATAGTGTGTGAATCTGTCCTAATTATGTATTCATTGTTTATTATTTGAATGTCTTCTCACCCTTTTTTTGTGTTGTTGCGTCTATGTTCCTCTAGAGTACAGATAATCAGGTACCTAAGTAGGAGCTTGAGATTGAGGACGGTGTTGTACCTCTTTATTTGCTTGTCGTTCGAGTCTATAGTTGGAGTTCCACTGATATGTAACACAAGGGGGAAAGTTGTTATGCTATTTATCTCATGTTGCATATCTTTATTTGCTTTTAACATTGAATCATTTTCCAAACTTTTGGTTGTTGAGGCTTTTATGCCAACGATTTATAATTTTCCGCTACTTATCAAATGAGTTGATTTTCATTTTGTAGTTCAAATATGAGTTGATTGTTGTTGAATAGCACCCTACTTTAGAGGATATATGTGTTATACATGTTTTATTCTATTATTTGTCGAGTCGGGAAGTAGGGTGTTACACCATTTGAACTCCTCCACTATATATCAACACCTTGGCCATTTTATCAGTGGTGGCGTTAACGTTATGAGGCCCTTTCTTATAGCTTTGGGCTAATTGAATTTCTTGATTGTAAGAATAGACTACTTCACGAAGTGGATTGAAGCTAAATTTTTGTTTAAGATAAAATCAAAGAGAGAGTATGTTGCTTTTATTGGAAAAATATCATGTGTAGGTTTCGCTTACCAAGAATCATCGTCCCAGAAAATGGAACTAAATATTCCAGTGTCGTTGTAATCAATTTCTACAAAGACGTGAGGGTAAAAACCAAATTCATATCCTTCGTTCACCAATAATAAATTTGCAAGTAGAGTCAACTAGTAAGGTAATGCTGAAATGAATCAAGAAGAAGTTGGATAAGGCCAAAGGTTTGTGGGATGAAAAGTTGCACGAAGTATTGTGGTTGTATCATGCTACCCCCTTACTCCCCCATTGGAGAAACCCCCTACACTGGTATATGGGGAGGACGACATGTAACCATTCAAAATCGACACATTGACATGGCAACATTCCCATTTTAATAAAAAGAAAAACAAGTCGGGGCTAAGATGCAACACTAATTTAGTGGAAGACTCAAGATATATTATACACATTCGAGAGTTTTCCTCTAAACAGATAACATCCAATATATACAACTCCAAGGTAATCCGAAGAGGGATGTTGGAAGGCGATATAGTACTACAAAGGGTCGTAGTTCCCACACAGTAGGGAAAATTACAACCTAATTGGGATGGACTATATCACATATTTCTAAAGTTTCTCAATGGAACCAACAATCTAGAAGAGTTAGATGGACGACTTATCCCTATAACAAGCAACTCATCCAATCTAAGATATTATTTTGTTCAGTATTAGGAGGGTGAATCGCCTTTTATATAACCTTATAAAAGATAATTTCATTTGCAACAAGTTGTTATGGTTTTGAATTTCATGATTATATTGATGTAATTCAACGAGAAGATCGTTGCATCCCTATGGGAAAATTGTATTTTTGGACTTCCATAGAAATATCTTTGACATTTGTGGGGTAATTCTACTGCCATACTTCCATAAGAATATCATTGTCTCCCTACAGGGTAATTATACTATTGGACTTTCACATGAAGATCCTTGTTTCCCTATGAGGTAATATATTGTTGGACTTCCATAGGTAGATTCTTTTACTCCTACGTGGTAGTTATACTACAGGACTTCCATAGAAAGATTGTTGCCACCCTACAGGGTAATTATATTGTTGGACTTCCACGGGAAGCTCATGGCCGCCCTATGGGGTAATTATAATGTTGGACTTCCGCATCAAGACCATTTTCATTATATGGGGTAATTATACAATTGGACTCCCACATGAAGAACCTCGCACCCTACAAGGTAAACATATTGTTAAACTTCCACAAGAATATCATTTATACTATATGGGGCAATTGCATTATTAGGCCTCCTATAAAAAAAACCTTTGTTGTCTCAATAGACTATTCAATTATCATCAAGCAAGGAGATGCTTTCAACCTTGGCAGACGGCCTCTCTTAAGCCCTGAATAATATAAAGGTCACGAAACTAAAGATCTAATAAACAAAGCTAAAGGCGTGAACATTAGCTCATAAAACGTGTGGTTACAAATTGTCTTGCAAATAGAAAAAACAAGAATAATGTATGGAATCCAAATTTAACGCGCCCTAAGCCATGCTTGAGGGAATCACCCTCTGAGGGAATTAAGTAAAGCCTGACCTAAGGACTCAACTAAGGTCTCACCCAAGCAACTCAACTAAAGTCTCACCTGAGAGACTCAACTAAAGTCTCATCTGAGGGACTCAAATAAAGTATCATTTGAGGGACTCAACTGAATTATCATCTAAGGGACTCAACTAAAGTCTCGCGCGAGGTACTAAACTAAGTTTTCGCCTCTGGGTCTTAACTAAAGTCTTGTTTTAGGGATTTAATTAAAGTCTTGTTTGAGGGACTCAACTAAACTTTTGTCTGAGGGACTTAATTACACTCTCATCTAAGGGGCTCAACTGAAGTATCACATGAGGAACTTAACTAAAGTCTTGTATGAGGTACTCAACTAAAGTCTATTCTAAGGGACTCAACTAAAGTCTTGCACGAGGGACTCAATTGAAATATCGCCTGAAATACTTAACTGAAGTATTGTCTGAGGGACTAAATTAAAGTCTCGACCGAGGGACTCAATTAAAGTCTAGTCTAAGGGACTTAATTGAAGTCTCACGTGTGGGACTCAACTAATGCCACTTTTAACGGACTCAACTAAAGTCTCATCTAAGGGGCTCAAATGATGTATTGCTTGAGATACTCAACTAAGGTCTCGCCTGAGGGACTCAACTAAAGTCTCACCTGATAGACTCAATTAAATTATTGCCTGAGAGACTCAACTAAATTCTTTTCTGAGGGAATCAACTAAAGTCGTGTCTGAAGGACTTAATTAAAGTCTAGTTAATGGAGTTTTGGAAAATTATCTCCTAGTAAGGTCGTCTAAAACTTTGAGACCAGAAGGCAAGAGTAAAGGCCTTGACAGGGCTCCTCAAAAGGTCTGAAGAGAAGTCATAGGAAAAAATACTTTGGCCTTTACGAAACCTCGTGCTTGAGGGACTATGTAGTTGTATAATTGAGAGATATATTGGATGGAGCGAAAGGAATTCACTTAATCCTCCACGATTCGCCTTTTATTTTGTTTTGAGCACCCTTTGTTTTCTTCGTTTACCTATTGTCTAGAAGTGTCGCCCACTTCTCTACCTACAACGCACAATTTTGCATTGAGTGAATAGCAGACCAACAATCGTTGTATGGGAAGTTGTGAAATTTAAATTTACCTCGTGGATTTCATGGAATCAACCACTCATTTCTAGAGAAGTTGTTATATCCTAGGGAGACTTGGTTCACTCGAATCAGGCCCCTAGAGTTATATATACAATACTACCACAATACTAAGGGGATTAACTTGACTCAAACATAAAAACACACAAATACAAATACAACAACTTCTCACCTCATGTGTGATAACTCTCAATACCCCTAACAACTTTAAAGTCTCTAACAGTCCTTATGCACCGGGGGGTTATCAAGTATTTGTACTTTTAGTGAGTACATCGTCTAACAATGAAAATTTACATCGATGTTAATTATGCTAGTTCGGTGAGCGATAGAAGATAAATTTTCTTCTTGTATGAGAACATAGTTGTTAGGAGGGGTGAGAAACAAAATGTAATTGTTTGATCAAATGTTAAAATAAACATCAAAATACTTGTTTTAATGAATTCAGACAATCAACTTTGATTTCCATAATCACCCCACTCATTGCGTTTAATGGCATAATTTTCATTGTTTTTTTTTTAATTTTTAGGTACCCATAATAAGTAGTTGGGTATCGGTATTTTTAGTGAAAATTAATTTAAAACAAAATATATATAAAAAGTGATATGACATTGAATATAAAATGTTTCATTGGATGACCGGTACCCAACTGAATACAAGATTATTGGAGTGTTTACCTTGATTTTTTCCTTTTTTTTTCTTTCTTTTTTCTCTTAACCTTTTTTATTAGTCTTGCAATTTCCTCTTCTTGATCTAGTGAACATGAATTTTTCCGTTCTATAAAAATTTTCACAACAAAACTCTCTCACACACACGGCCTAATGTGGACTTGATCTATCTGATTTTACAACAATGAGTTAGACCTAATTCAAAACTCTATTAATATATGATATATCAAACCTAAAAGTTAATTAATCATGTTAACTTTGATAATCAGTTTATAATTAGCCGCATAGTTCCAAAAAGATTCTCTTTTGGGGACAAAAAGAATCTTTCATTTTTAGTTCCTTTTACATATGGGATAAAAACAGTGGGTGGATGGCGTTGAAAGACAAACAACTGCAAAATACAATATCTGCATGGGAATAGAATTTATTTTGCTGAGACAATTTGGGCACATCTGTCTAATAACTTTCATCAATAGTACATAAAAAGAAGATTATCAGAATATATTTAGCATCCAAACCAAGTTTTCCTTTTCTAAGCTCATCCATATCCCACAAGACTTGTTATTCCCATTTCCTCAATCGTTTGAAGATACCATTCCTGTCTGATAGGTTGTAACATCACTTGGTTTAGTTGAGAGAAATGTTTCATATAAATATCTATCCATTTATGCATTCAAAGAATATGATTCTCTTTAATAATTTAATTTCTATACTATATAATTTAAATAGCCATATGCGAGAATTAATAGTATATATAACCCTAGAGATTGATTTGAAAATTATTATTATCATTCGAGAGATGCAAATGGAAAAAGAGAATATATTCTATGTTTGGTTTCTTGCTTAGTTGTTCTTCCTTTCTTCCTTCTTTACTTCAACTAAACTATGGCTTCCTTATTATATAGAACTTTTGGCTATGAAGTTGCATCATTTATAAGCGGTTTGTTTGCGCATCCAACTCATCATAATAATCAAAAACATAATAAGAAGTTCAACATGCCAAAGGGTAAACCGATTTCGTTACAGGTTTGTTAATTCTCCACCTAACACACATGACATGTAGAAAGATTGTTTTGCAAGTTACCGAGAAAGGTTTTAGAAGGATAATATTTTCTTCCAATATTACTTCAAATATTGAATGCAACTGAAACTTGTTGATCTTATTTGTTTCAGACGGTTGAGCTGAAAGTAAGGATGTGTTGTGCAGGTTGCGAAAGAGTTGTTAAAAAGGCCGTCTATAAGCTGAAAGGTAATTTTTGAAACTACGAGACCAACACTCTATCCAACTGAGCTATTGTCTGTTGATATTTTGAACTCGAGATAATTCAAAAGCTATGAGACCAACGCTCTATCCAACTGAGCTAATCCGTTGATGTTATTATTATAAATTAAAAAAATTATCTTGATAATTAACGTTGTTATTATATGATGTTTAATTAACAGGCATAGATTCGGTGAAAGTGGACTTAGAGATGGAAAGGGTAACGGTTACGGGATATGTTGAGAGGAACAAAGTGCTTAAAGCAATTAGAAGAGCAGGAAAAAGAGCTGAGTTTTATCCTTATCCAAATCCACCACTTTACTTCACATCAGCTAGTAATTACTTCAAAGATACTACCAATGAGTTTAAAGAAAGTTACAATTACTACAGACATGGTTACAATCTTCCAGATAGACATGGGACCATTCATGTCACTCAACGTGGTGATGACCAAGTTAGCAACATGTTTAATGATGATAATGTTCATGCTTGTTCTCTCATGTAAATGTAAATTCATTAATTACTTGTCTATGTTGTTATGTGTGTATGTATATATTACTAGATTGTTGTCAGAACTTTTTTTCCTTATCATAATATGTAAATTTGTTGTAAATTATGTGTTTGTTGATATAGCTGGTCATGAAAATATTTATATGCTGTTATATGTAAATTTGCAGATGTTTTATGAAGCTTGGTTTGTATAATTACCTTTATATAAGATTTTATAGTAAAATACTATGGAGGTAGAAGTTAGCTTTGTTAGACTATTTGTTCAAGTAGTGTGTGATTCTCTATATTGTTGGGAGCATTTTTTTTCTATTCACACATCTATTTTTCCTTATATTTTGTCACTAGTCATTTAATTAGTTTTCATTGTTGTTTGTCTCATACACAAAAATTTTGGTATATTTTATTACACAATTTCACAACAAATGATATTCACCGAGAAATAAAAGGGGTTAAGTTTACAATTGGATATCATGAATTCTAAACGAAATATCAAAAAGTTTTCCGGATACAATAATTTTAAGTTGTGGAAAATAAAGATGTAAAAAAATCATAATTCAATAAAAGTGTGCAGAAGCATTAAAATATGATACAGTGATGCCGAAAAGTCTAACACATGCAAAGAAGATTAGGATGGTGGATAAGATCAGGAGTGTCATTATTTTATGTCTCATAGATAAAATCTTAATGTTTTGTTTGTGAATTTGGAATGGAGAGGAAATGAGCGCTTTGAAAAGGGAATAATAGAGTGAAAAGAATTGAGAGATTTAGGTGGAGAGGATTTTGGAGGGTTTAATATATTCTTATGTGAGATGTGTCTTAAAGTCCCTTTAATGCTCACCAACATATCTATGTCATTTCTTTTTCAATATTTTATCCTCCGGAACAATAAACACTGTCTATGTTTACATAATAGAGTTGATATCATTGTTAAACCAAAAAAATTGTCATATATACTTGTAAAACAAATCAAAAATTCATTATAAATACGTAATATCTGTTAATATCTTATCTTTCAATTCACTGTCAACGTCACGTCAACTATTTATCAAAATATTCATTTTACTTCTACCTTGTAATGACACGTAACCCTTAAAATCATCAGCATTTTCACCATAAGCCTTACCAGTTCTCATATCAAAATCAACTAGAGAGCGAACACCATTTTTTTGGGAATTTTTAACCTTGGTACACATTGTGTCACCTCTAACTTTTCTTTTATTTTTTGTATTAACAGAGATTACAGCAAAAGTTATATGAGAGGTACTAGTCGAATCACTCATGTCTATGTAAATTAGGAAAAATAACAACATATAACAGAAACATCAACATGAACATCAAAGAAACATCATACAACACTTCATCCTAACTAGAATAAATATGTAATGGAGAGAGACCATAGAATCATATTAAATAGAAATCTGCAGTTGAGAGAAACAAAAAAACAAAAAAGGAGATATCTTGCTTTTCATAGTTCTTCTTCTACCAAGCATTCATTCTTTGAAATAAAACATCTTACATTGAGGTATACTCATCTTGTCCTCTAGTTTCCACTGATTGTTAAACTACTCATCTTGTCTATGATGTATACTTTTCTTTCAATATACATGGACATCATAAATCCTACAGTATTTGCTTATGGAATGAATGACAACATTTCACATGTTTGCTAAAACAAAAAAAAAGAAGTTTAAATTTCATACTCATAGAAAAGAAACACAACAACTAAACCACAATCGGAATCATGATAACTAGAAACATGCATAACAAGTTATGATGAAAAATACATGGAAGAGTTGGCGTTGAAACATTTCAGTGGTATTACATTTCTAACACATTATCAAACAACATTTTAGTGGTAACAACATTTCTAACAATATTTTAAACAATATTTCAGTGGTATTATTGTAACGCCCCGATTTTGTGATTGAATTGTGTAGATTGTTATTGTCGATTTTTGGTGTTAGTCGAATGTTGTTGTGTTGATGATGAAATTATTCGATATTATTTTTAGTGAATAGTAATATTAAGGATAATTATTTTAGATTATTCAAATTATTATTATTTAATTAAAATAAAATAATTAGATGTCTTGGGGATATGTTGGTCAATTGTGGAGACTAAGTTGAGGGCAAAGTTGGAAAAGAGTATTTGGGGTCCTAAGGGTAAGATTGACAAAAAGGAAGTCGGGGGTTTGGGATACGATCAGTTTTCACGATCGTGTTTGAAGGAGAAGGGAGAAACTCTGAGGAACAAGGAGAAGAGGCTAAGACTTGAAGAATCTCTAGCGAAATTTGAAGAGAAACCATAAGAAAAGCTTCACTCTAAGGTATGGGGAGTATTGTTTTTCAATGTATTTTGATGTAGAGTTTAGGTAATGGAGGGAATTGGGGTTTTAGAGAAAACCTGGGATTTGGTGAATAGAATTGAGGAATATTGTTGAATTGTGGTGCATTGTATGTTGTAAATGTTGTATGTGGGTTAACTATATTTTCAATTACTGAATTGGTGATTAAAATGATGAAAAGCTATGTTTTCAGGGTGAAATATCGTAGTTGAGTTTGTTGTCATCGCAGAGTTGAATTTTTGAAATTCGCCTAGCTTGCTTAGGGAGCAATGGAAACTAAATTTTCCCCCCAATCCGAGAGGAGGCCTCTTAGCGAGCGACGAGTCGCTTAGCAAGCTCTGGAAGTGAAAAAGTAGTGTTTTAATTTCAGAAAAGTTGTCTAATGAGGTGTAGATAGGATGTATTGATGTTATGATGTATTATACTTGTTGTCATGATTTATGTTGATGTTTTAGCGATCAATTTGTGATAAAAATGAAGTTAAGATGTAGGTTGACTATATGATAATTATATGTTGATTTTTTATGATGGTATGAGTCATGTGAACGATGATACTATAATGATGTTATGATGGAGTAAATAGATGTTGTGAATATTTTTATGGTTATACTTGCTACATGACGAACATGTTGATCAAATGAATTATGATGATTGGGTGTGAAATGGAGTTGTGATGCTATAATATGATGCTTATGATTGATATGTGATGATGAGTATATGTTGATAGGTTACATGACTGATGTATAGATGTCGCATGAAAAGTATGATGAATATTTACATGAATGTTGATGCAAGTGTTGATTATGTTGATGTTGTTGCATCATTGCATTCATGGCGTACTTATGATGATGGAGGCTTCAATCCCAATGTGTAGATTGGGGTGTTGTTGTTTATGTTGTTCTCCCTTGTGGAGAGTAGATGGCCCAGTGTCCATCACATGTTGAAATCGGTATCACATGCATTCATGAAGTTGCATTTCATTCTTGGTGAAATAGCATGATGCATATGTGTTAAGTAGATGTTTGATGAGTTTTATGATGTGATGAGTGAAGATTATGATGTGTTGTTATATGATGAATGTTTCTTGATTATCTTTACTTTATGTCATTTATACTGATTCGTGATTACTCACCCTGTCTGCCCTTGGTGATGGTCTATTATGTCATCCTGCAGATACTCAAGAATAAGCTTGGTGCATGGATGTGGCTTGAAGTATTGTTTTTACGTCGCTTATTTAGTGATATGGTGTCTTGCTCTGGTAGATGTAACATCTGGTAGGATACGCTTAAGTGAATATTATGTTGTCTGTTAGGATGATTTCTATGACTTACTAGACGCTGAGTTGTAGTTATTGATGATAGTTGACAATGACCTAAGGTCCTGATATTTTGATGAAATAAATGAAGTTTTATGAAGTTATGATTCTGCTGCAAAGTTTAGTTTGATTATTGATTTATAAGAGAAATGAATATTCTAAATGTTTTGAAAACCCCATGTGATGGAGTAATGATGTTGTTAAGACGTTTTATGAAGAAAATGTGGCACCTTTCTGAGATGTACTCTGGTTTATTTAAGTGACTATTGTGTTTTATTCTGTGGGGTTAGAAAGGTGTTACATTAGTGGTATCAGAGAAGGTCGGTCCATCCGGCCAGGTTGTCTAATGATGTTTATTTCTTAGTATGCGACATATGTGTGAAACATTGTTTGTACTTACTTATTTTCTAATCGTTTGTCTCCAAGTATTGGTTTGAAACAAGTGGAGGAGAAGATATTGCTTCTCTGAGATGTTTTGGCTCAATGTGTATTGAATTGCAAGAGTGGAAATGTTATTAGGATGGTGTTTTTCTCGATTCCGGAGGGAATGCGGAGATAAGGCTTAAGTCAACTATGGAATTGCACATGAGGTAACTTAGTGCACAACCAAGAACGCTATTAGAGTTTGGTGGGCATAGTTTATGCCCCATCATGATTGAAATTCTGGTATGACAGACTCAGATGTCGATTATGATGTTGAGACATCTTATCTGTTACTTATAAACATGGAAAGGCATACATATCAGTACTTAAATAATTCTGATATATCAAAGTCAAACATACTTCAGGATGTTGTGACATCTGATAGGACATTCAGTTCAGGTACTGTATAAAACATAAAACAGAAAAGATATAAAGAACACAGCAGAATTGTTAACCCAGTTCGATTAAATCAATCTACTCTGGGGGCTACCAAGCCAGGAAGGAAATCCACTATGTAGTATTAATTCAAAGACTTCTCAGCAAACACCTACAGTTTACAGTCTTCTCACTTAATCACTACCAATGCAACTTCTACTTAGGAACTCCTAAATATGAGAAACTCATCCTCACTTCCAATCACCTCAGTGATGTCTCACAGTTCTCAACTCTCAGTTGCTGATATTGACGACTTCATACCTACAACAATTCACAAATATAATCCATGCTTCCATGACAACAACTTAACCTTGCTTAGCAGCTTCAGTTAAGTACAATACTTCTCTTGCTTACAAGCTTCGAGAATCACAGGTGAAACAGCCATAATAGAGTTACTTGTTACGCACGGCTGCCACCAGAACACAACCCTAATAATGTTTACATTTTCGGTTGATTGGGTTAATTCTAAACTAGGTTACAAGGTTTCTTTTATAACCTATTCCCAACTAGATTTGGGCCTAAACAATCACAGCAATAGCTGCTACAAATATGCAGAAAAAATCTGCTACAAATATACCAAAAGATCTTCAAATCTAAAAACTCCTAAAATATCTCTAAATATAGAAACTCTATATTTTTCAATATTTATCTTCAATTTAAATTGAGTCTTTAAGATCTTCTAAATCAGCACCCTTTAAATCAGCGCCACATATGATTGCATAATATCTCCAGAATATTCTGCATAATTCAGATCTGATAAATCCCATTGTCATCACCTTGAATTAGGGTTTGTTAGTTTGTTACCTCCTTGATTAAAGGTGAGTTAGTTATTCTGTTATACTGAATTCAGATAACTAATCTCCCTAAAGATGCGCCTTGTATTGCTTATCTCTTTCCAATTAATTCCAGATAAATTCCCTGAATTTACTCAGTTCTGTTGCGCATCATTTAAGTCTGGTAGCAGGTTTACGATGTCCCAACATCTGGTGTGACATCCTGATGTCTTGACTTAAGTTCCTTAACTGTTACTCTGTTTGACAATGTCACAACATCTGGTGTGACATCCTGATATCTTGACTTAAGTTCATTAATTGTTACTCTGTTTGACAGTGTCACAACATCTGGTGTGACATCCTGAACTAAGTTCAACACTTCTTGTTTGATATCTATATGTAACACATGACAGTAATGTTGTCATGACAGTTACAGATGTTTCAACATTTTCTTTGACATCTGTCTGTAACATATGACAGTAATTCTGTCATGACATTTGCAGATGTTTCAACATCTTCTTTGACATCTGTCTGTAACATATGACAGTAATTCTGTCATGACATTTGCAGATGTTTCAACATCTTCTTTGACATCTGTCTGTAACATATGACAGTAATTCTGTCATGACATTTGCAGATGTTTCAACATCTTCTTTGACATCTTCCAATTATTATAACCACATTTATCTGTACCACCATGTCAGGACATCATGTTTGACATGTTCTTCCAGAATCTATACCATGTTAATTTAACATATGGAACTTCTTATTCAACATTTTCCAGCCATATTAGTTTTACCAAACATAATGCCAATCATAAAATAATAGCATTAACAATCTCCCCCTTTGGCTTATTTTGGCTAAAACTAATTTACATACAGGTGTAGTAGTACCTTATGTAGAAGTTCCTTAATATCACATCTTCATATCAGACCTCACACTATTACTTCTCCCCCTTTTTAGCCATAAAAAGACAAAGGTACGATAATAAACATAGAGGTATATAATCTCCATAAGCTTGAAACACACACAAGCTTCACAATTCCTCAAGAATCAAACATAAACTGCAGAGAGCAGCTTTATATAATATAGCCTTCTAGACTCCTAGGATACTCCTTATCTGGTTAAGGTATTACTCCCCCTTAACTCCACAAAATCAGGTGCACATACTTGTAACACACTCCCCCTGTCTAGGATACTCCATGCTTCTCTATACATTGATGAAAGGAAAACATAAGACGCATCTTCATGTCTTCAAGATCTCACCCTCTGTTCAATTCCCAATTGAACACATTCACTTCTTGTACCAAAGCATACCTGATTCCTTTCTGGGTTTGTAGTTACCACAGACTACACAAGATGAACATCTTCTAGCACACAGGTTCTTGACACTAAGCCTTTACACACCAAAGGCCATACAATCCAGATAAAATACATCCAAACTAATTATGACATTAGAATGAATTTCCACAAACAAACTTCCAAGCAATCAATACCTGATATACTTCAGTCTCTTCTACATGTTTCTTCCAATATAGATCATCTACTTCATCATTCTCCCATATGATTAGGTAGTCTAATAATAGAAACCATGTAGATAAACACCCCAGATAATGTACTAACACTTAGTTAGAACATTTTTCATACACCAAGACCTTATCACCATGATCCTAGATGTGCTCCACCAACTGGACTTACTATAGCATAGTAATCCAAGAACTGAAAATCTTCAACTACACTGTGCCACCAGCTAGAATCAGAAATCCAGAAAGAGTGATAAACTCTCATCCACCTTCAAGAAGAATAAATCCTCTTGAGTCCTCAACTCATCACTCCTCTGCCCAAGAGCAATTTGTTCCAAGACAATCCTCAAGAACAACCAGCTGCCACACTCTGATTATCTTGATTCTTCGAATCCACTTTAAAGATCAACCAATCACCACATTTTGATAACCTCCTTTATGAATCCTCATATGAAAAAGCCAATTGCCACTTTTGTCTTCTTCACGTTTATAATAAATCTTCCAAAGATATCCTGATCAATAAAGTTGATCTTCACCAAGCTGTCAAGATAAAAGGCCTTATGAAGCATTCAATCCCTATAGATCATTCTATCTTAATTTATGTGTCACTTCACCAATTAGACTCTGATGTTGAACTAGATGTTTAAACATTATTAGCCCATATCCATCTATTAAATTCAGGTCCTTCTTCTGCCACTTGAAAGAACCTCCTTCCTTTATAGAACAAGAGTTCCATGCTCTCATAGACTTGATTTATCCATCAAGTTTGAGTAAACAACCTCCATTCTATTGGTTTTGCAGAAATTCCTACCGATAACATATATTGATGAGAAACTTCCAATGTTTCTCCAAAGTTTTCAAACCTGCCACTGTCTGATTATTCAGAAGGAATAGTTAAGAACTACACCTCATAACTATACCAAGGATGCCACCTTTCCTTGAGTAAGGCAGTCTTAACAAATTTATGATATCGCCACTTATCTTAACTCTATGATGAGCATTCTGGACTACACCTAGATCAGAAATAAACCAATCCAAGTAGTCATCAAGATTATGATATGTTCATGGTCTTTCATCTCCATCTTCAGAATCAACAATATCCAGACCAGTTCTTGCCAAGAAACTTTCCAGAAATACACAACTCCTGTCACACAAGACTGAAGCCAATTCTCAAGCTAACTCCCAAGAAATAACAGATGCTACAGCTTATGCAATACCTCTCCCATGATTCTGCACAAACTCTGATGATAAGATGTTCCAACATCTTTTTGAACATCACCAATCTTGAATCACAAGGATAATCAATCAAATATTTGTGAACTCCACAAACAACAATTGATCTTAAATCCTTGTATAATACCCTATCAGATAGTTCTACACAGTCTAATCTTTTAATTTTGAAGGATTTTAAGGTTAGCTCCAGGTAAAATTAGAAAATGTCATGGATAAGAAATACTCCTACTATCCATGACTAGTAGTAGAAGAAACTACCAGTTCAACAACCATTCTGATCAGACCTCCCAATCTGACATTCTTCCCTTGCTCTTAGCAATTGTTGGTCACATTGCTAGCTTTAATCATGACCAAAGTCATGCATTTATCACACACATTTGTAGATACATTCAGAAGCTTCTTCATCTTCAGATTCATCATCAGATTCATCAGCATTCTGAGCAACCTCTTCCAGCTCCAGCCTTTGAATTACTTCCTCAAGCTTTTTCTTCCTGGCATCCAGCTCTTTGCAAGTGTTCTTCAGATCTGCAATCAAGGCAGCTTTGGATATGGGAGTCTTTGTTTTGAAGGTCCAGCAGATGTCCCAGTGGGAGCTTCAACATCAGCAGCATGATGGCTCAAGAAAAGTTTGTAATGGAAGGCCAGAGGACTTTCTCTTTTGCAGACTGAATCCTTCTCAGTGAGGATACCTGGATACTGGCTGAGTATGATTCCACATAGTAGAGAGGGAAAAGCAATGGGAAGATTTGTTGCTGATGTTCCTGCATGCTTTAAGGTTTGATCAAAGATGTAAGCCCCAAAGTCCAGCTTTGTTTGGGTGCCCATAACATATATGAATCTGCCCAATCCAGTTGCTATTGAAGAAGTATGGTTGGTAGGGACCCAGTTTACAGTGCCAATCCTATGCAGCATTGCATACTTCCTTGTTAGCAAGCTAACAAAAAGTTTGCCCTTGACTGGCCAAGCTTTGACTTGATTGGCAGTAATGACCTTGCACACCTGGTTGTCTGTCTTACCCAGCTCATTAGGTCCATCAGATTCTCTCCCTAGATAATGGTTGATAACCCTAGGAGAGAATTCCACACATCTCCCTCTTACATAGACTTTTCTGAATTCATCTGATTTACCATCAGCACAGTCCTCTTGCAGGTTGACAATGAATTCCTTGACTAGCAGCTCATAGCAAGGTGAAAAGTTTGATATTGTTTTGAATAAACCAGCAGAAGAAATTAGGTCAATTACCTCAGTGCACTCAAGTGCATTGCTGCCCAGCTCTCTTTCAAGTGCTACCCTTCTTTGGTATACAAATTTCCATCTGCTCACACTTGACACATGATGGAATGAAACATTGTCCAGAGGAGCTTCTGGAACAGCAGAGGTGGACCTTGAGGGTGCTGGTTTCTTCTTTGGTTGGGATGTTGGAACATCCTCTTCAACATCTGAATCTGGTGGAGTTACAGCTTTCCTCTTTTGGGTATTCACCTTGCTCCATTGTTTAGTAGGACCAAATACCACTTTGGCCTTGTCTTTCTTTGGAGTAGGCTGCTTCTTTTCAGGAGTTGAATGTCCTGCAGTCTTCTTTTCCTTTCTAGCCCTAAGCCTTTTGGCTATGTTAGGGTCCACAGAAGCAATGATCTCTGTGTCAGAGTCATTATCTAAGTCTTCAACATGTAGCATAGATGCCTCCTCTTCCAGGTTAGGAGTAGGTTCCAAACATATGTGATCATCACACATTTGTCTAGCACCCAAAGCATCCATCATGTTAGCAGGATATCACACCAGTTTCCTTCTTCTGGAACACAAAACTAAGCTTGGTTCTGAAACATTATTGCTTTCAAGATTACTATCTTTTCTTCAATCAGCTCCAACTGAAGTGCTATAACATTATGAAAGATACTTTGCACACATACAATAGTCAGTAGCATCTCAAAGAGTATTCAACTTCATAGCTTCAGAGATCAAAAAAAAAACCACAATCTTTTAGGTCTTTGACTCAACATTTACCATAAACTGTTGATGTGTAGTGTGGTGTCAAGAAATTAGGATTGACATATCAACTCAGCTTCTTTCTTGATGAAACTTCCTTCAGTTCATGATTTAGACAATCAGAAACATGTATCTTCACAAGAGAAATTATCTTCAGCTATACCTAAACTACATTGGACACCATAACTAGGAAGAATATCCTAATTAGGTCACCATAAATAAGCTTAAGAGATAACTTATCAAGATCTTCACTCCCGCATGAAAGATTTGATAGTTATACTCTTTTTCTTTGGCTCCAACCTCTTCTTTCACCAGGAATCTCTCATCAAGAAACACAACATTCTGAACTAAGTGTTCTCCAGTTCTGTAATCACATGATAAAACATCAAACTTGACATTATGAATTGAAGCTTTACAACAGCCTTTGTATGAAGTACTGGGGAACCACTATCAAACAATCAGACACATCATAAATAATAGAGCAATTCCTTGGAGATAAATAAACTCCTCCACAGTAGGATCCTCCAAAAAATATGGAAACACGATGTCAGGACATTCTGTCTGACATCATAGCTACACAACAATTCACCAGCAAATTTCCACCCCTGATAACACCAGACTGGTCCAATATACACCATATGATGAATAGTCCATCCTCCACTTCTAGGGACCATCAAACGCCAATATGAACCTCTCAAGTTCCAACATCTTTTCATTATATCATCCTTCTTCCTTTACCATGAACCAGAAAGTATCCCCCTTAGATCTCATCCAGAAACAGACCAGGATGCCTGCTCTGATACCAATTGAAATTCTGGTATGACAGACTCAGATGTCGAATATGATGTTGAGACATCTTATCTGTTACTTATAAACATGGTAAGGCATACATATCAGTACTTAAATAATTCTGATATATCAAAGTCAAACATACTTCAGGATGTTGTGACATCTGATAGGACATTCAGTTCAGGTACTGTATAAAACAGAAAACAGAAAAGATATAAAGAACACAGCAGAATTGTTAACCCAGTTCGATTAAATCAATCTACTCTGGGGGCTACCAAGCCAGGAAGGAAATCCACTATGTAGTATTAATTCAAAGACTTCTCAGCAAACACCTACAGTTTACAGTCTTCTCACTTAATCACTACCAATCAAACTTCTACTTAGGAACTCCTAAATATGAGAAACTCATCCTCACTTCCAATCACCTCAGTGATGTCTCACAGTTCTCAACTCTCAGTTGCTGATATTGACGACTTCATACCTACAACAATTCACAAATATAATCCATGCTTCCATGACAACAACTTAACCTTGCTTAGCAGCTTCAGTTAAGTACAATACTTCTCTTGCTTACAAGCTTCGAGAATCACAGGTGAAACAGCCATAATAGAGTTACTTGTTATGCACGGCTGCCACCAGAACACAACCCTAATAATGTTTACATTTTCGGTTGATTGGGTTAATTCTAAACTAGGTTACAGGGTTTCTTTTATAACCTATTCCCAACTAGATTTGGGCCTAAACAATCACAGCAATAGCTGCTACAAATATGCAGAAAAAATCTGCTACAAATATACCAAAAGATATTCAAATCTAAAAACTCCTAAAATATCTCTAAATATAGAAACTCTATATTTTTCAATATTTGTCTTCAATTTAAATTGAGTCTTTAAGATCTTCTAAATCAGCACCCTTTAAATCAGCGCCACATATGATTGCATAATATCTCCAGAATATTCTGCATAATTCAGATCTGATAAATCCCACTGTCATCACCTTGAATTAGGGTTTGTTAGTTTGTTACCTCCTTGATTCAAGGTGAGTTAGTTATTCTGTTATACTGAATTCAGATAACTAATCTCCCTAAAGATGTGCCTTGTATTGCTTATCTCTTTCCAATTAATTCCAGATAAATTCCCTGAATTTACTCAGTTCTGTTGCGCATCATTTATGTCTGGTAGCAGGTTTACGATGTCCCAACATCTGGTGTGACATCCTGATGTCTTGACTTAAGTTCCTTAACTGTTACTCTGTTTGACAATGTCACAACATCTGGTGTGACATCCTGATATCTTGACTTAAGTTCATTAACTGTTACTCTGTTTGACAGTGTCACAACATCTGGTGTGACATCCTGAACTAAGTTCAACACTTCTTGTTTGATATCTATATGTAACACATGACAGTAATGTTGTCATGACAGTTGCAGATGTTTCAACATTTTCTTTGACATCTGTCTGTAACATATGACAGTAATTCTGTCATGACATTTGCAGATGTTTCAACATCTTCTTTGATATCTGTCTGTAACATATGACACTAATTCTGTCATGACATTTGCAGATGTTTCAACATCTTCTTTGACATCTGTCTGTAACATATGACAGTAATTCTGTCATGACATTTGCAGATGTTTCAACATCTTCTTTGACATCTTCCAATTATTATAACCACATTTATCTGTGCCACCATGTCAGGACATCATGTTTGACATGTTCTTCCAGAATCTATACCATGTTAATTTAACATATGGAACTTCTTATTCAACATTTTCCAGCCATATTAGTTTTACCAAACATAATGCCAATCATAAAATAATAGCATTAACAATCTCCCCCTTTGGCTTATTTTGGCTAAAACTAATTTACATACAGGTGTAGTAGTACCTTATGTAGAAGTTCCTTAACATCACATCTTCATATCAGACCTCACACTATTACTTCTCCCCCTTTTTAGCCATAAAAAGACAAAGGTACGATAATAAACATAGAGGTATATAATCTCCATAAGCTTGAAACACACACAAGCTTCACAATTCCTCAAGAATCAAACATAAACTGCAGAGAGCAGCTTTATATAATATAGCCTTCTAGACTCCTAGGATACTCCTTATCTGGTTAAGGTATTACTCATCTTAACTCCACAAAATCAGGTGCACATACTTGTAACACACTCCCCCTGTCTAGGATACTCCATGCTTCTCTATACATTGATGAAAGGAAAACATAAGACGCATCTTCATGTCTTCAAGAGCTCACCCTCTGTTCAATTCCCAATTGAACACATTCACTTCTTGTACCAAAGCATACCTGATTCCTTTCTGGGTTTGTAGTTACCACAGACTACACAAGATGAACATCTTCTAGCACACAGGTTCTTGACACTAAGCTTTTACACACCAAAGGCCATACAATCCAGATAAAACACATCCAAACTAATTATGACATTAGAATGAATGTCCACAAACAAACTTCCAAGCAATCAATACCTGATATACTTCAGTCTCTTCTACATGTTTCTTCCAATATAGATCATCTACTTCATCATTCTCCCATATGATTAGGTAGTCTAATAATATAAACCATGTAGATAAACACCCCAGATAATGTACTAACACTTAGTTAGAACATTTTTCATACACCAAGACCTTATCACCATGATCCTAGATGTGCTCCACCAACTGGACTTACTATAGCATAGTAATCCAAGAACTGAAAATCTTCAACTACACTGTGCCACCAGTTAGAATCAGAAATCCAGAAAGAGTGATAAACTCTCATCCACCTTCAAGAAGAATAAATCCTCTTGAGTCCTCAACTCATCACTCCTCTGCCCAAGAGCAATTTGTTCCAAGACAATCCTCAAGAACAACCAGCTGCCACACTCTGATTATCTTGATTCTTCGAATCCACTTTAAAGATCAACCAATCACCACATTTTGATAACCTCCTTTATGAATCCTCATATGAAAAAGCCAATTGCCACTTTTGTCTTCTTCACGTTTATAATAAATCTTCCAAAGATATCCTGATCAATAAAGTTTATCTTCACCAAGTTGTCAAGATAAAAGGCCTTATGAAGCATTCAATCCCTATAGATCATTCTATCTTAATTTATGTGTCACTTCACCAATTAGACTCTGATGTTGAACTAGATGTTTAAACATTATTAGCCCACATCCATCTGTTAAATTCAGATCCTTCTTCTGCCACTTGAAAGAACATCCTTCCTTTATAGAACAAGAGTTCCATGCTCTCATAGACTTGATTTATCCATCAAGTTTGAGTAAACAACCTCCATTCTATTGGTTTTGCAGAAATTCCTACCGATAACATATATTGATGAGAAACTTCCAATGTTTCTCCAAAGTCTTCAAACCTGCCACTATCTGATTATTCAGAAGGAATAGTTAAGAACTACACCTCATAACTATACCAAGGATGCCACCTTTCCTTGAGTAAGGCAGTCTTAACAAATTTATGATATCGCCACTTATCTTAACTCTATGATGAGCATTCTGGACTACACCTAGATCAGAAATAAACCAATCCAAGTAGTCATCAAGATTATGATATGTTCATGGTCTTTCATCTCCATCTTCAGAATCAACAATATCCAGACCAGTTCTTGCCAAGAAACTTTCCAGAAATACACAACTCCTGTCACACAAGACTGAAGCCAATTCTCAAGCTAACTCCCAAGAAATAACAGATGCTACAGCTTATGCAATACCTCTCCCATGATTCTGCACAAACTCTGATGATAAGATGTTCCAACATCTTTTTGAACATCACCAATCTTGAATCACAAGGATAATCAATCAAATATTTGTGAACTCCACAAACAACAATTGATCTTAAATCCTTGTATAATACCCTATCAGATAGTTCTACACAGTCTAATCTTTTAATTTTGAAGGATTTTAAGGTTAGCTCCAGGTAAAATTAGCAAATGTCATGGATAAGAAATACTCCTACTATCCATGACTAGTAGTAGAAGAAACTACCAGTTCAACAACCATTCTGATCAGACCTCCCAATCTGACATTCTTCCCTTGCTCTTAGCAATTGTTGGTCACATTGCTAGCTTTAATCATGACCAAAGTCATGCATTTATCACACACATTTGTAGATACATTCAGAAGCTTCTTCATCTTCAGATTCATCATCAGATTCATCAGCATTCTGAGCAACCTCTTCCAGCTCCAGCCTTTGAATTACTTCCTCAAGCTTTTTCTTCCTGGCATCCAGCTCTTTGCAAGTGTTCTTCAGATATGCAATCAAGGCAGCTTTGGATATGGGAGTCTTTGCTTTTGAAGGTCCAGCAGATGTCCCAGTGGGAGCTTCAACATCAGCAGCATGATGGCTCAAGAAAAGTTTGTAATGGAAGGCCAGAGGACTTTCTCTTTTGCAGACTGAATCCTTCTCAGTGAGGATACCTGGATACTGGCTGAGTATGATTCCACATAGTAGAGAGGGAAAAGCAATGGGAAGATTTGTTGCTGATGTTCCTGCATGCTTTAGGGTTTGATCAAAGATGTAAGCCCCAAAGTCCAGCTCTGTTTGGGTGCCCACAACATATATGAATCTGCCCAATCCAGTTGCTATTGAAGAAGTATGGTCTGTAGGGACCCAGTTTACAGTGCCAATCCTATACAGCATTGCATACTTCCTTGTTAGCAAGCTAACAGAAAGTTTTCCCTTGACTGGCCAAGCTTTGACCTAATTGGCAGTAATGACCTTGCACACCTGGTTGTCTGTCTTACCCAGCTCATTAGGTCCATCAGATTCTCTCCCTAGATAATGGTTGATAGGAGAGAATTCCACACATCTCCCTCTTACATAGACTTTTCTGAATTCATCTGATTTACCATCAGCACAGTCCTCTTGTAGGTTGACAATGAATTCCTTGACTAGCAGCTCATAGCAAGGTGAAAAGTTTGATACTGTTTTGAATAAACCAGCAGAAGAAATTAGGTCAATTACCTCAGTGCACTCAAGTGCATTGCTGCCCAGCTCTCTTTCAAGTGCTACCCTTCTTTGGTATACAAATTTCCATCTGCTCACACTTGACACATGATGGAATGAAACATTGTCCAGAGGAGCTTCTGGAATAGCAGAGGTGGACCTTGAGGGTGCTGGTTTCTTCTTTGGTTGGAATGTTGGAACATCCTCTTCAACATCTGAATCTGGTGGAGTTACAGCTTTCCTCTTTTGGGTATTCACCTTGCTCCATTGTTTAGTAGGACCAAATACCACTTTGGCCTTGTCTTTCTTTGGAGTAGGCTGCTTCTTTTCAGGAGTTGAATGTCCTGCAGTCTTCTTTTCCTTTCTATCCCTAAGCCTTTTGGCTATGCTAGGGTCCACAGAAGCAATGATCTCTGTGTCAGAGTCATTATCTAAGTCTTCAACATGTAGCATAGATGCCTCCTCTTCCAGGTTAGGAGTAGGTTCCAAACATATGTGATCATTACACATTTGTCTAGCACCCAAAGCATCCATCATGTTAGCAGGATATCACACCAGTTTCCTTCTTCTGGAACACAAAACTAAGCTTGGTTCTGAAACATTATTGCTTTCAAGATTACTATCTTTTCTTCAATCAGCTCCAACTGAAGTGCTATAACATTATGAAAGATACTTTGCACACATACAATAGTCAGTAGCATCTCAAAGAGTATTCAACTTCATAGCTTCAGAGATCCAAAAAAAACCCACAATCTTTTAGGTCTTTGACTCAACATTTACCATAAACTGTTGATGTGTAGTGAGGTGTCAAGCCATTAGGATTGACATATCAACTCAGCTTCTTTCTTGATGAAACTTCCTTCAGTTCATGATTTAGACAATCAGAAACATGTATCTTCACAAGAGAAATTATCTTCAGCTATACCTAAACTACATTGGACACCATAACCAGGAAGAATATCCTAATTAGGTCACCATAAATAAGCTTAAGAGATAACTTATCAAGATCTTCACTCCCGCATGAAAGATTTGATAGTTATACTCTTTTGCTTTGGCTCCAACCTCTTCTTTCACCAGGAATCTCTCATCAAGAAACACAACATTCTGAACTAAGTGTTCTCCAGTTCTGTAATCACATGATAAAACATCAAACTTGACATTATAAATTGAAGCTTTACAACAGCCTTTGTATGAAGTACTGGGGAACCACTATCAAACAATCAGACACATCATAAATAATAGAGCAATTCCTTGGAGATAAATAAACTCCTCCACAGTAGGATCCTCCAAAAAATATTGAAACACGATGTCAGGACATTCTGTCTGACATCATAGCTACACAGCAATTCACCAGCAAATTTCTAGCCCTGATAACACCAGACTGGTCCAATATACACCATATGATGAATAGTCCATCCTCCACTTCTAGGGACCATCAAACGCCAATATGAACCTCTCAAGTTCCAACAGCTTTTCATTATATCATCCTTCTTCCTTTACCATGAACCAGAAAGTATCCCCCTTAGATCTCATCCAGAAACAGACCAGGATGCCTGCTCTGATACCAATTGAAATTCTGGTATGACAGACTCAGATGTCGAATATGATGTTGAGACATCTTATCTGTTACTTATAAACATGGTAAGGCATACATATCAGTACTTAAATAATTCTGATATATCAAAGTCAAACATACTTCAGGATGTTGTGACATCTGATAGGACATTCAGTTCAGGTACCGTATAAAACATAAAACAGAAAAGATATAAAGAACACAGCAGAATTGTTAACCCAGTTCGATCAAATCAATCTACTCTGGGGGCTACCAAGCCAGGAAGGAAATCCACTATGTAATATTAATTCAAAGAATTCTTAGCAAACACCTACAGTTTACAGTCTTCTCACTTAATCACTACCAATGCAACTTCTACTTAGGAACTCCTAAATATGAGAAACTCATCCTCACTTCCAATCACCTCAGTGATGTCTCACAGTTCTTAACTCTCAGTTGCTGATATTGACGACTTCATACCTACAACAATTCACAAATATAATCCATGCTTCCATGACAACAACTTAACCTTGCTTAGCAGCTTTAGTTAAGTACAATACTTCTCTTGCTTACAAGCTTCGAGAATCACAGGTGAAACAACCATAATAGAGTTACTTGTTACGCACGGCTGCCACCAGAACACAACCCTAATAATGTTTACATTTTCGGTTGATTGGGTTAATTCTAAACTAGGTTACAGGGTTTCTTTTATAACCTATTCCCAACTAGATTTGGGCCTAAACAATCACAGCAATAGCTGCTACAAATATGCAGAAAAAATCTGCTACAAATATACCAAAAGATCTTCAAATCTAAAAACTCCTAAAATATCTCTAAATATAGAAACTCTATATTTTTCAATATTTGTCTTCAATTTAAATTGAGTCTTTAAGATCTTCTAAATCAGCACCCTTTAAATCAGCGCCACATATGATTGCATAATATCTCCAGAATATTCTGCATAATTCAGATCTGATAAATCCCACTGTCATCACCTTGAATTAGGGTTTGTTAGTTTGTTACCTCCTTGATTCAAGGTGAGTTAGTTATTCTGTTATACTGAATTCAGATAACTAATCTCCCTAAAGATGCGCCTTGTATTGCTTATCTCTTTCCAATTAATTCCAGATAAATTCCCTGAATTTACTCAGTTCTGTTGCGCATCATTTAAGTCTGGTAGCAGGTTTACGATGTCCCAACATCTGGTGTGACATCCTGATGTCTTGACTTAAGTTCCTTAACTGTTACTCTGTTTGACAATGTCACAACATCTGGTGTGACATCCTGATATCTTGACTTAAGTTCATTAACTGTTACTCTGTTTGACAGTGTCACAACATCTGGTGTGACATCCTGAACTAAGTTCAACACTTCTTGTTTGATATCTATATGTAACACATGACAGTAATGTTGTCATGACAGTTGCAGATGTTTCAACATTTTCTTTGACATCTGTCTGTAACATATGACAGTAATTCTGTCATGACATTTGCAGATGTTTCAACATCTTCTTTGACATCTGTCTGTAACATATGACAGTAATTCTGTCATGACATTTGCAGATGTTTCAACATCTTCTTTGACATCTGTCTGTAACATATGATAGTAATTCTGTCATGACATTTGCAGATGTTTCAACATCTTCTTTGACATCTTCCAATTATTATAACCACATTTATCTGTGCCACCATGTCAGGACATCATGTTTGACATGTTCTTCCAGAATCTATACCATGTTAATTTAACATATGGAACTTCTTATTCAACATTTTCCAGCCATATTAGTTTTACCAAACATAATTCCAATCATAAAATAATAGCATTAACAATGATTGTCGGATATCTATTGAAAATTTGAGGAACTGATCACCCTTAATCTCTTGTTGATAGTAGACGGAATCGTGTTGGATGGAATAGACGTGGCTGACCAGCTTATATTATGTGTACGGTGAAGTAGAATGGAGTTAAGTCGAGTGCTTACAAATGGTTTTGATGAGTCAATATTGATTATTATATTGGAAGATGAAGAAAGTTAGAGTTTTGTGTCTATCGGACAAGTTGGAAGGTCTTGAGGGAGAACGATCAGGTATTGTGAATGTTTGCTTCACATGGCATAGAGAGCAATGTGACAGCTAGTGATATTCCAGTGGGGTGTAATTCCTGATGTTTTTTTGAAGATATTCGTGACTTGTCTCCGGAGCGTGAATCTATGTTCGACGAAGGTGGAGAGTTGTTTGTTCCATTAAGCAAGAGGTTGAGTTTATGAAAGATGGTGCAGAAGTGTTTACGAAGTGGGTTTCATTGAAGGCATAAGGAAATGCAGTGGTTGGTGATTTATATAAGGTGTTTTACTTTTGGATGTGTTCCCATGTGATATCAAGGGTTTTCTGCTTAAATCATAGAGGACGCTTGGCGCTGGTAGGAGCTTGCTTAGTGCGGGTTACAGGACTGAAAAACGTGTTTTAATTGATGAAATTGAGTGGAACCATACATGTGTTTTTTTATGATGTGTTATTGTTGTAACTTGTGTTATGTGTTAACGTGTGATGTGATGGTTATTTAGTGATGTAAGTGATGGACTACGTTATGGTTGAGTTATATGAGTGTTTTAATAAACATGATATTGATTATGAAATCCTATTGTAGTGAATTGTTAATGATGTTGTTGTGAAGTAAATGAAGTGATTATAATGATAATGAGATAGTCTATTTGGTGGGAAAATAAGGAACTAAGGATATTCTGAAGACGGTTATCAGGACGAGGTACAATCACCATGAGAACATTGTGACTTCGTTTGGTGTATCTATTGTACCTGGCGTGTTTGTGGAGTATATGAATCGGATTTTTCATGAGTATTAGAGGGTAATTTTGTGGTGGTCTTTGTTGGTGATATTTTGACATATTCTAGGTCTGAAGGAGAACACGCAACACCTTTGCAGATTGTGTTGCAAGTATTGAGAGGAAGGAAGTTACATGCCAAATAGTCGAATTATAAGTTCTGGTTGTAGGAAGTAAGTTTCCTTAGTCGTGTGATTTCTAGTGGTGTAATAATCATTGATCTTTCTAAAATTGATATTGTGATGCAGTAAGAGACTCTGAAGTATGGCATTGGACTAAGAAGCTTCATGGGATTAGTAAGTTGTTATCGCATGTTTATTGAAGTTGTTTTTTCTAAATCGGTATTACTGTTGACCTAGTTGACTCGGGAGAGTCAGACATATGTGTGGGATATTGCACGCGAGGAAAGTTTTGTAGAAATTAAGAAGGAGTTAAGGACCGCTTCGATATTGATTTTCCTAATCCGAGTGAGTCTTTTGTGGTTTGTAGTGATGCGTCAAAGATGCGACTTGGAGGAGTTTTGATATAGAATAGTCAATTGGTTGCTAATGCTTCTAGACAATTAAGATTTCATGAAGGGATTATCCTACCCATGATTTAGAATTGACAGTCGCGGTGTTTGTGTTAAAGATTCGGCAACATTATCTTTTTGGATCTAGAATTAAGGTGTTCATCGATTATAAGAGTTTGAAGCACTTATTGATTAGAAAAAGTTGAATATGAGACGGAGGATACATATGGTATTGTTGAAGAATTTTGATTTGACTTGAGTTACCATTCGGGTAAAGCAAATATGGTTGAAGATGCTTTGAGGCGGAAGACATTTCATATGTCGGAGCTTATGGTGAGAGAACATGACATGATTGAGCAATTCAGAGATATGGGCTTAGTCTGTGAGATGACCTCTTACAGTATGTAGTTGAATGTTGAAAATGACTAATGAGGTTATGGAAGAAAATCGAGAAGGACAACAATCGGATTTAAAGTTGGTGGATCAGCTGACCATGATTAACCAGGGTAACGGATGTGAATTCCGAATTGATGAGAATGATGTGATGAGATTCCGTGATAGAGTGTGTATTCCAGATGTATAGGAAAAGCAAAAGAGTATTTTAGAGGGAGAACGTCGAAGTAGATTGAGCATTCATCCCGGTGCTACTAAGATGTATCAGAATTGTAGAAGTTACTTGGTGGCCAGTTATGAGGAAGGATATTATCGGGTGTGTATATGCATGTTTGATTTGCCAAAGATCGAAGATGAAGCATCAGAAGCCTTTGGGTCTGATGTGACCGTTGAATATTCCATGATGGAAATAAGATAGTATTTATATGGACTTTGGATCAGGTTTGTCAAAGACAGTGAAAGGGAATGATTCGATTCGGGTGATTGTAGATGGATTGACTAAGTTAGCTCATTCCCTGCCGATGAAGATTAGTCTTTCTATGCAGAAATTAGAGGAGATGTACATTGAAGAAATTTTGAAGTTATAGGGGATATCGTCGATTATTGTGTCGGATAGAGATCCGCGATTTATGTCGAGGTTTTTGGAAGAATTTGCAAGATGCTTTGGGTCTTAAGTTGAGGATGAGTTCTGCTTATCATCATAGATGGATGGTCATACGTAGAGGAGTATCTAGTTTTAAAGAATTTGTTGATGGCTTGTGTGTTGGACTTAGGGACATGGAGATCCGATGAGGGTGTTGTATTTGACTCTATTTTCTTCAGGCAATTTTCGAGAGCGAAAATTCTTTAAGTGGAGGAGAGTTGTAACGCCCCGATTTCGTGATTTAATTGTGTAGCTTGTTGTTATCGATTATTTGGTGTTGGTCAAATGTTGTTGTGTTGATGATGAGATTATTCGAAATTATTTTTAGTGAATAGTAATATTAAGGATAATTATTTTATATTATTTAATTAAAATAAAAGAATTAGAGGTCTTGGGGATATGTTGGTAAATTGTGGAGACTAGGTTGAGGGCAAAGTTGGAAAAGAGTATTTTGGGTCCTAAGGGTAAGATTGACAAAAAGGAAGTTGAGGATTTGGGATACGATCAGTCTTCACGATCGTGTTTGAAGGAGAAAAGACAAAACTCTGAGGAACAAGGAGAAAAGGCTATAACTTTAAGAATCTCCGGAGAAATTTGAAGAGAAACCGTAAGAAAAGTTCCACTCTAAGGTATGAGGAGTATTGCTTTTCAATGTATTTTGATGTAGAGTTTAGGTAATGGGGAGAATTGGGGTTTTAGAGAAAACCTGGGATTTGGTGAATAAAATTGAGGAATAGTGATGAATTGTGGTGTATTGTATGTTGTAAATGATGTATGTGGGTTAGCTATATGTTCAATCACTGAATTGGTGATTAAAATGATGAAAACTGTGTTTTTAGGGTGAAATATTGTAGCTCAGTTTGTTGTCATCACAGAGTTGAATTTCTGAAATTCGCCTAGCTCGCTTAGCGAGAAGATTCTCTCTTAGCGAGCAATGGAAACTTAATTTTTCCCCAACCCGAGAGGATGCCGCTTAGCGAGCGATGAGTCATTTAGCGAGCTCTGGAAGTGAAAAATTGGTGTTTTAATTTCAGAAAAATTGTCTAATGAGGTGTAGATAGGATGTATTGATGTTGTGATGTATTATACTTGTTGTCATGATTTATGTTCAAGTTTTAGTGATCAATTTGTGATATAAATGAAGTTAAGATGTAGGTTGATTATATGATAATTATATGTTGATTTCTTATGATGGTATGAGTCATGTGAACGATGATACTATAATGATGTTATGACGGAGTAAATAGATGTTGTGAATATTTTGATGTTTATACTTGCTACATGATGAACATGTCAATCAAATGAATTATGATGATTGGGTGTGAAATGGAGTTGTGATGTTATAATATGATGCTTATGATTGTTATGTGATGATGAGTATATGTTGATAGATTACATGAATGATGTATAGATGTCGCATGATGAATATTTACATGAATGATGATGCAAGTGTTGATTATGTTGATGTTGTTGCATCATTGTATTCATGGCATACTTATGATGATGGAGGATTCAATCCTATTGTGTGGATTGGGGTGTTGTTGTTTATGTTGTTCTCCCTTGTGGAGGGTAGATGGCTCAGTGTCTATCACATGTTGAAATCGGTACCACATGCATTCATGAAGTTGCATTTCATTCTTGGTGGCATAGCATGATGCATATGTGTTAAGTAGATGTTTGATGAGTTTTATGATGTGATGAGTGAGGATTATGATGTGTTTCTATATGATGATTGTTTCTTTATTATCTTTACTTTATGCCATTTATATTGATTCGTGGTTACTCACCCTGCCTACTCTTGGTGATGGTTTATTATGCCATCTTGTAGATACTCAAGAATAAGCTTGGTGCATGGATGTGGCTTGAAGTGTTCTTTTTACGTTGCTTATTTAGTGATATGGTGTCTCTCTCTGGTATATGTAACATTGGGTAGGACACACTTAAGTGAAATTTTGATGACCTAAGGTCTTGATATTTTGATGAAATAAATGAAGTTTTATGAAGTTATGATTCCTATACAAAGTTTAGTTTGATTATTAATTTATAAGAGAAATAAATATTCTAAATATTTTGAAAAACCTGTGTGACGGAGTAATGATGTTGTAAAGACGTTTTATGAAGAAAATGTGGCACCTTTCTGAGATGTGCTATGATTTTTTAAGTGCTATCGTGTTTTATTCTGTGGGGTTATAAGGGTGTTACAATTATCATTTCTATGAATAGTTCTATTAATATTTCAATGGTGAGTTATGTACCTCAAATGTGATGACGAAGCTTCAACAAGTTTTAAAAATAGATGATGTTGGAAGAGTTGACATTTGAAAATAGATGATGTTGGGATAGTTTTGATGAAAATTTCCTAGGTGTTTTTGAATAAAATGACAATGAAACGTGAAATGTTGATAGGTAAATGAAAATATAAAGCTTGTTTATCTGAAATATTCATGCAAAAGATCAAACACATCAGTTTTTAGTAAAAATCGAGCAAATATATCATTTAAACACACACAGACACACACACATATATATAAGCCCCATATAGAATCATACTCTGGAGAAGTGAGGGTCGAGAAGTGAAACACTTGAGAGGTAAGGAGATCGCTTTGGTTAAGGTTGTGTGGGAAAGACCTGCTGGAGGAAACGTGAAGTGGGGGATGGAGAGCCATATGACAGAGTCTTATCCAGAGTTGTTCCCTTTAGGTAATTTTCGAGGGCGGAAATTCTTTAAGTGGGGGAGAGTTATAACACCATGGTTTGGATTATTTTATTTTATTTGAGTTTTAGAGTGCTTTAATTTTATTTAGGCAAAATTGTCTAGTTTTCTTTTGTATCTATTTTTTCTGCATTTTGAGTTTTTTTCAGAGTTTTTGCTGCCTTTTCTACTACTGGTTGTATTTCTTTGTTGTCTTCATAAATATTAGTAGGTTTGAAAAAACGTCTCTAGTTTTAGAAATTATCTATCTGCATAAGTAATTGGAGTTTACTATGATGAGTTTTGATGATTATAGTTATGCCTTGCAACATATATCCCAGTAAAAGTAATTGAAGTTTATAGTGATGAATGTTGATGATTATAGTTGTACCTTGCAATAGAGAAAGTCCAAAGGGTGATAAGTTGATCCTCAGTGGCACGATCCTCGCCGTAAACATCCTCAATACCGCCACCGACGCATGATCTTGGGCTAAGGTCCAACACCGAGTCACCATCTCTAAAGGGCTTAAGCGTACTCTCCATCTTGTGTTTATGATATTTTCTTTGATCAGAATTTACAATAATATATGGTACTACTACAAAGTTAAGATATATAGATAGATATTCAAAGATACTATTATTATTGTTATCATGTAAGTGTGTCGTTTTCTATAGGATTACAAATCAACAAAGTGAGTGCACTACTACCTCATTCTACTTTACTTTATTTGCATTATTGGATAATATAGTACGAATAATCAGATTAGAACTTTTTATTTTAAAAAGAAAAAAAAGCACGTAACCTATGATTCAAGATCAAATGGCTACATGGGATGTAATGAGTGATGAGAGTTAAATGTTTGATTGTTTTTGGGTAAATGTTTGATTCAGTTTGAGAGAACGATGGAAATAATGTAGTGAGAGAAATAATTTAGACAATGAACCCAAATCATTGTGTAAGACTTACAAACAAGTGTTAAGTAGTGTAGTGATTTGATATGTTTTGTAGCAACCAGGTGAACCTCTGTTCGAATCCTAGGTTCAACAAAATCTCTTAGAATTCTCCTGGCAATTTAATGAACTAAGATGAATGTATGCCAAGTCACGTGTCACGCGTATAATCAAGTGCCACATCAGATGCCACTCAAGTAAAAGTTGATGTTTTTTAAAGAATTGGATGTAAAGGATTAACATGGGCCTTTTTGAACAATTAAATGACCACTTTGGAACTTTTTAAAGATAAAGGACCATAATGGACCCCGAGGTAAACTTAAAGGACCAAAAAGGGTATTTTGCCTTTAATTTAATTAGTATTATTTAGTTTGTTGAGTTTTAATAGAAATTATCTATATTTTTATTTATTTAAAATAGTTTAGAAAGTGGAAAATTGTGATTTAGGGAGAAAAATAGAAATAAATTAAAATTAAGGGAAATGAATAGAGTTATTAAGAGTTGAGAGAATTAATAAAATAAAAATAGTTTTTATCTAAGTAGATAGGGAGAATAGAAAAAATGGAGCTTTTTGGTGAAACAAGGTGTCAGTAGAGTAGAGAGGAAAATCCTAGCAAAGCAAGAGTAAGAGAAAAGTTTCCATAAGCAAAGTTTCATCATTTTTCCACAGAGTCGAGGTAAGGGGGAAATGTTCATGACGTGGGTGTTTAAGCATGAAGGATAGAGAGGAGCACGTATCTACTTTCTTTTTTCCTTTCCTTTTCCTATTGATGAGAGATTTAAATCTTGATATTGTTTATGAAAAACCTCTCTAGATCGTTGTGATGTGATGTTGTTTTTGTGTTATATTAATTGTTGAATTTCGTGTGGATTTATGTGTTTAATATTTGTTTTTGATGTTCGTGAGTATGGATGATTATTTGATAAGATATGATGATGATTTCATGTTTGATTGATGATGTATTTGTCAAATCTTTGATGTTTGATGTGACTAAATGTTGTATTATTCATGTTTGATTAATTTTTGTGCGTATGAAGTTATTTGGAATCGAAATAGGAGATATAGAGGTGCATCCATGGCCAAAAATGTTGTTTTTGCATTCTGCATAGCTGTGACGAGCCAACCATCACCACAATTGGGAAGAAGATGCCAAACGTCAGTGATGATAGGCATCAAACGAGTAGTAGTTCGACCGTCAGCACTCTAAAATGAGCATGGTTTCCCTAAAATGTCGGTGATGACGGGAAAATGAGAGAGGATGGGTGACAAATCGGGGTAACGGTCATCATGCTTGGAAGGTTGACCGTCAGACCTTGTGTTGAGCAATTCTGGTTGTTTGACTTAATTATTTTTAGTAGTTTCTAAGTCTACTGATTGTTTGATGTTGTTTTGTGAGTGTTGAATAGAAAAATATAATTTTGAATATTTTGATTGAGTTTATGATGAATGCCTTGCGAGGAGGAAATTGTTAATGTTCAGATGTGTGGTTCAGTGGAACCATTGATGTAGCCTTACAATGGCGATGAGTATTGATGTTGTGTTTTAGTTTTTAGAGGAACCAGTAACGATTATCGAAGTTGGGGTGGAGACAAGTATTGCATATCTTTGTGTAACATTCATGCATCATGCAAATCAGAGATAGGTAGGACTTCAGTCTAGTGACGAGTAGGACTTCAGTCCAGTGGTCAGTATGACTTTGCTCCAAGTGACGAGTTGGATGTTTTAATAATACGCCTATGAATATCTGAATTATTGGTACCACATCCATGAGAGTAAAGGAGATGAATACATTGCATACATAATTGCATTTGTTGATTTATTTAGGTTGTTGTTGGATTGTGTGATTAATTATTTATGTTAATTGTACTATCTTTGCTATTTATGCACTATTAACATATGTGAATGTATTCTCACCCCCTTTCTATTTGATGTGTTTTCTTATATGTTTGTTATGAATATACTCAGATAGAGACTGAGGAGCATTAGTTCTTGCATATTTTGGATGATGAAATCGTTGGCCTTCTTCGTTGCTTATTGCGAGGTTTAATTTTCAGTGTGTTTCTTTGATAGTGTAACACTGGCTTGGGAATATCTTATGTGTTTCTCTATGAGTTCTTGAAATAACTATTTTATGATTAAATGAAGTGTTTTATGAGACAATTTGAAGATGTTATGATGATAAATGTAGATCTCTTTTGTACTATTGTATCCAGCTGAAGGTCGCAGGTGGGAATGAGGAAAGTGGGGGAGGAATTTATGCTTATATTATATGTTTCAAGTGTGGGGGGTTATATCATCATGCCTCTGATTGCAAGAGCACGAGTATGGCATGTTTCAAGTGTGTAAAGAAAGGACACAATGTCGTTGAGTGCTAGAGTGAAGTTATAACTTGTTTCAACTATAGAAAACCAGATTATATCAGTACCCAGTGTCAAAAGCCGAAGAAAGTTCCAAATGTTGCACAGTGTAACACGGTGGGAGAACTGACTTTAAGTAATGTTGCGGATAGCAAGAGTCGCCACCGACTTTTATTTTATCCATAAGGAAAGGTTATAAAAGAACAGGAAAGACCTTAGAGATATTTTTGGGTCCGGGGGGTAGGTTATGAAAAGGGAAGGTATTAGCACCCTTTTCATCCATGGTTATCCATGGGCTCTTAAGTACTTAAGCTCACTTTAAATTGTTTTTGAAAGTGTAGTGTGTGCATAGAAAATTTTCAGAATAGTTAATAAATAATCCATGTACGGATGTGTAAAAACTTGTTTGAAAATTTGTTTGAAAATGTTAAGTGTTTGAAAAATTTTTGAAGTGAGCAAGTACATAAGAGGAACCTACCCTAGAATTTAAAGTCTTTCTTGTTCTTTTTTTCTTTCCTTGGTAGGACTATCCCTACTATTAAGGAGTAGGTAGTCATTACCTTGGATGTTAAGGGACATGTGAGGGACATTCTGATTTTGAAGGCCATTGTGGGGTGTAATAAGCATACTGGAGGGACTATCATCATTTATTTCGAAGGGACTCGATTCGTATAGGCAACCATGAGGGACTTTGATGATTTTCTATTTTAAGGGACTTGCTTTATACACCCCACTTGACCATTATTCGTAGGCAACTTGAGGGATAACCTTAGAAATGTGAGACGGCGATTAAAATCGACTTACGTGTGTGTGAGTGTTTATTTTAATTATCTTATATTAACATGATCTAAATTTATTTTAAATAACATACATATTAACAACTCCCTAATTACTAACCATAGCAATAATTATAATATTACAAAATTTACATCCGAGAAACAATTACAATATAATAATAAAATAGCAAATTAAATAATAAGCAATAAATGATAAAAATAAATAATAAGGGGTTAGTAACAATAAAATAATAATAATAATTTAGAAATAATGAACAAGGTTAGAAATATAATAATAAATAATAATATGGTTAGTAAATATAATAATAAGAATAATTAGAAGGAATAAACAAGTTTAGAATAATAGAAATATAATATAATAATACATAACAATTTAGTTAGTAATATAATAAGAAAAATTTTTAAGCACAATATAATTATAAATTTTGATTATTTACAAAAATTTAATTATATAAAAAAAATATTTAGACATTATATAAACTTTAAGTATCATAAGAACATATTTACAAAACTTTATATTAAATATTTGCATTTATAAGATTTTATTTTATTTACAAAAAGTTATAATATATACATATTAACTATATTAAGAAAAAAAAATTATTTGGAAAATAAAATTAGGTTAAAGTTCATTTAGAAAATATTTTAGAGTTTGGAAAATTAGGGTTTATATTTTTTTAGGGTTTTATTAGAAAATAATTTTAAGATTTAATTTATAATACAAAATCACATACATATATAATTTAATTACAAGGTCAAACAAAAATTAATATATTTTTAGAAATTAAAAAAAACAACAAACATGCCATATTATCATTTTTTATTATTTATAAACATATATTCCAAAAATTATATTTAATTTAAGATTATAATACATAAAATAAATAAAAGAAGAAAAAGTATAAAAAACTTACCTGACTGGGATTTGAACCCAGATCAGTCTGTTTGCAACCAACAAGAAAAACCATCAGGCCACCACGCACGCAGGTGAGAAAGAGGAGAGCCCAATTGCTTTTGTTCCTTGCCTTTGAAAATCCAGAAAAATAAATGAACAAAAAGGCCTGGGGTGAGAATCGTACCCAGGACCTTTAGATTACCAACATGCGCGCACATCCACCTGGCTGGGAGAGCCTTCCTGGTTATTGAATGGCATTGAGCCATAATATATTAAGTCTTTCATTACCTGGAAAAAAAATAGAAAAAACAATGTACGAGTCCAAGACTCGAACCCAGGTCACGCTGGCTACACACACAAGCCTTTACCACTGGACCACATGCACGCGTGTGATTACAAAACAGCAAAACAACATAAAATAAATTAATCATAATTTGAATTTGAATCTTGGCGCCAGGGGATCGTCTTCAACCTTGTGACCTTCAAAATTTGCTGCGGTTTCTTCTATGACTTTTCCTGCGAAAAACAAAACCCTAGCAAAACCTACGAAACACAATGGGCAACCAAACAGTGAAATTTTACAAAATTGAAAGCATAAATACAATCCAGAGGTCGATTCAAATCCAGCCATGGTCTTAGAAACCATTTATATTCAATGGATCATGAAACCCTAAGATGAAGGTCATAAACCCTAGAATGGCATTATACGATTCGGCCATGTTTTTTTCAATTAACCTGCCCAGAATTCATCACAAACCTTCCTTGAACACAAATCAATAAGCAAAATCCATTAATATCAAGTAAATTGTTATGAACGAAAAATCAAAAAAAACATGAAAAGAATGATTCGGGTTCATCCATATGCTATGTTATAAGGCCATGTAGTGATCTGGTTATGCTCAATGATCATCATAGAAGAGATTGGTGTGCTTGGAATGTGTTGAAACTACCTTCAATTCAAAATCCGATTATGAGTTTTGTTTGAAATTTTTGAAGTTGGAGAGTGTTATTTGAGGCTGCAAAATTCGTGAATGAGGGTTGCTTCATGTTGTCTTCTTATAGTAGACTCAATTAGGTCAAAAAGATTCATTGTTTTGGTGGAAGAATTGATATTTTGAGATTGAGAAAGATCATGCCATGAAAGTTCAATATTTTTATACCAAAGCTTTCTATTTCAAGCCACTCCATATAATTCTTGCATCAATTTGTTCCATATTGATTTTATGACTTTCTAGAATCAACAAATCACTTAAATCTTCTCATTTAATATTTTATTTAAATTTAAAATGATTTTAAGAATAAAAAATCATAATAAATTAATTAAATAAAATAAAAATTATGAAAATATTATGGAAATTTCGTGCAAGATGTTATTGTATGGGTTGGGTCATAATTTGGCCAGCCCATTTGGAGAAAATTGTTTTTAAGCCCCCATTTTCAATATAAACCATCACAAAATTGCCCAACTTTGCAAAGGCACATCTCCCTCAATTTTAAAGGTATGAGGGTGTTCTTGGACTTTTTGGAAAGCTTGAAGAGTCCTCTAAACAACCCCATTGGTTTCAGGTCCATACCATTTACCAATCTCAAGTTATGCCCTTTTGAAGCTGTTGACTTTTTGTTGACTTTTGAAATGACCTATAATGTCTTAGATCATATCTTTCAAATGAAGCATTTTTGGGCTTAACCTTCAACATCAAAGTTGTAGATAATTCAATTTCCTTCAAAATGAGCTTTGGATGGAGACTTGGTGATGAAGTATGTGAAAGTTATGGCTGGTCAAAGTTCAGTTGACTTTTACTGAGGAAACCCTAATTTAGAAACTCCTGATTATTGATGATCTGGAATCTCCTTGATGAATCATGATCAACCCTTGATCAAATGATGAATTTTACTTCATATACTTGATGTTGGAAAAAAATCATGAAGTTTGACTTTGGTTTGACCACAGTTGACCTCAGTTTGACTTTTTAACTGCACTGACTGATTTTGACTTATCTGATCATCTGACTGAGCAAACTTTTGAGAAAAGTCTTAAAACTTGTCATGGGGGTTCTCATACACATATAAGATGTTATGAAACTCACTTGAGGTATTGGAAGTCCATTTAGCCTGATTAAAGTCAAAACCCTAGTTTTGGATGCACTGCTTAGGAGGTGCATTGTCTGAGGGAATTGTCAACTTCTTTGACCAATTGTGAACTTTGTGAACCTTGTGAATCTTCATAAAATGTCTTGTGATACTCATGGGATGTATTGTGAACCTTGTGAACCTTGTGAACCTCATAAAGTGACTTTGTAGACCTCATGAACCTCAGGAAAGCTCTGTAATCATTGTGAATCTTGTGAACCTTGTGAACCTTCAAGAAGTAACTTGTAGACTTCATGAACCTCATGAAAGGTATTGAAAGCATTGTGGGACTTGTGAACCTTGTGAACCTTCAAAAAGTAACTTGTGGACTTTATGAACCTCATGAAAGGTCTTGTAAATGTTGAGAAGCTTGTGAACCTTGTGAACCTTCAAGAAGTGACTTGTAGACTTCATGAACCTCATGAAAGGTTTGAGAAACTTGTGAACCTTGTGAACCTTCTTAGCACACAAAGTCTTGTATTGTGAGGGCAAATTTTGGGGTGCAACAGCTGCCCCTGTTCAATTTTTTGAAACCTGAGGGGTTAGATTGGTATATTTGCCATTCGTAACCTGGAAGGTTGAAGGGGATTGAACACAAAAGCCCAAAAATTTGCACTCACCAGTGCATTGAGTGATATTGATGGTTGGTTGAATATGATTGAGTGGGCTTAAAGATGCCACTAGGGGAAAGTTCTTCAGATGTATTTCTTGGTATAATGAAAGATGTCAGGAGTCTGGAGCAGTCCCGAGGTATTGATGATATGTTTTCAGAATACTGGAGTAATCCTGATGTAATAGCATGTCTTCATGAGGATAGAGCAATCAATAATGATAACCCTAAAGCAGTCTTGAAGTAATAATATGATTTCAGGAGGATAGAACAATCAATAATGATAACTCTAAAGCAGTCTTGAAGTAATGATTTCAGGAGGATAGAGCCATCAATAATGATAACTCTAAAGCAGTCTTGAAGTAATGATTTCAGGAGGATAGAGCAATCAATAATGATAACTCTAAAGCAGTCTTGAAGTAATGATTTCAGGAGGATAGAGCAATCAATAATGATAACTCTAAAGCAGTCTTGCAATAATAATATGCTTTCAGGAGGATAGAGCAATCAATAATGATAACTCTAAAGCAGTCTTGAAGTAATGATTTCAGGAGGATAGAGCAATCAATAATGATAACTTTAAAGCAGTCTTGAAATAATAATATGCTTTCAGGAGGATAGAGCAATCAATAATGATAACTCTAAAGCAGTCTTGAAGTAATAATATGATTTCAGGAGGATAGAGCAATCAATAGCTCTAAAGCAGTCTTGAAATAGTAATATGATTTCAGGAGGATAGAGCAATCAATAATGATAACTTTAAAGCAGTCTTGAAGTAATGATTTCAGGAGGATAGAGCAATCAATAATGATAACTCTAAAGCAGTCTTGCAATAATAATATGCTTTCAGGAGGATAGAGCAATCAATAATGATAACTCTAAAGCAGTCTTGAAGTAATGATTTCAGGAGGATAGAGCAATCAATAATGATAACTCTAAAGCAGTCTTGAAATAATAATATGCTTTCAGGAGGATAGAGCAATCAATAATGATAACTCTAAAGCAGTCTTGAAGTAATAATATGATTTCAGGAGGATAGAGCAATCAATGGCTCTAAAGCAGTCTTGAAATAGTAATATGATTTCAGGAGGATAGAGCAATCAATAATGATAACTCTAAAGCAGTCTTGAAGTAATAATATGATTTCAGGAGGATAGAGCAATCAATAGCTCTAAAGCAGTCTTGAAATAGTAATATGATTTCAGGAGGATAGAGCAATCAATAGCTCTAAAGCAGTCTTGAAATAATAAGATGGCTTCAGGAGGATAGAGCAATCAATAGCTCTAAAGCAGTCTTGAAGTAATGTGATGATTTCAGGAGGATAAAGTAACCCTGAGGTTACGATAAAGCAGTCCCAAAGCAATAAGGAGCTTATCAGGAGGATAAAGTAACCCTGAGGTGACAATAAAGCAGTCCTGAAGATCATAAGTTAACCTGAAACAAGGTAGCATTTTGTATAATAACATTAGTTTATGCTTTATGTGTGTATGTATGATATGATGCACTTAGGTAATGTACTATATGTCTATGGATATGTATGTTATGGTATGATATATATGATGTATGTATGATATGATACTGCCGGGAGCGTCTGGATATCTTTGTATAACAGCTGCTGTCCAGGGAAAATAAATCCCGATTTATTGTTGAAGAATATATAACCCTCTGTCTGCTGGGGATAATGAGGTATAGATATAACCTCCCGTTGTTGGGGATGGCAAGGTATATATAACCTTCGTCTTCGTTTGATAGTAGGATAAGTATAACGTCCCGTCTTCGTTCGTCGTACCCTTATTGGAAAGTAATTTCCCGTACATCCGTATGAGGATAAAAGAGATGGATATAAATTCCAGGGGAGATGAGACTTTATGAAGATGGATTCGTCCTACTGAGGGTTTTGTAACTGTTTTGTTAGAGGTGAACCGGCGAAGCTTCGTTGAAATCCTTCCCTCGCGTTCGTCCTTAGTAAATACTATTACTGCATTTTCATGCATTTCTGGTAAACATCAATCATATTAAAAGCATACATGCATTTCTGGTAAACATCAATCATATTCAAAAGCATGATACATTCAAACATAACCAATGGACGTTTTGCTTAGGGTAAAAGTAAATCTGGATTCAGAGGGAAAAGTAAAGCTGAACTTGAAAACAGAATCGTTTCAACTTCGAGAGTGTATAACCAATTGGTTTTAGAGCTCCTGAAATCCATAACTTTCCTGAATACCTTCCGAAGACATGATACTGACACCATCTGATACTACTGGCATAATTAATTTCCATCATGGTTTTAGCTGAGAATCCAATATCAAGGTAATACAATGAGAGGAATGTGTCTTTAAATTGTGATGGACCATATATGCTCCAGATATTAGATTTGAAGAGAAAGCATTGCCCCTTGATTGAGGATGAATTATCCCATAATGGAAGTATCTGTAATGAGCCACCTCAAGAGACACAAGTAGAATGCCCCATAAGCATATGCCCCTGGCATTGTGAACTTTGCAGTGTTACCCTTGGTAATGAGAAAAGTTGCCTCTGGCTATTGAGCACTGTTGGATCTGGAACTGGTTGCCCTGAATGATTTGAACAGTAACTTGGTATGCCCCCTCGATTAGGAAACAATGACCATGCCCCTGGCATTATGAACTCTGTAATGTCACCTTTGGTAATTCAGCTGTATGAGGGAAAATGTCCCTGGCTATTAAGCATAGTTGAGTCTGGACCTAATTGCCCCAAACGAGTTAGGAAGTATCATGGCCCGCCCTCTTGATTGGGAGATAATGACTATGCCCCTTTGTATACATGGACTTTGATCCAGGAAGCAACTTTGTTTATCGGGAGGACTTTGATTCACTGAACATTCATCCTGTAAACTTCTCCATTTGTCAAACACTCAGGTATATGCAAACAAATATATTCAAAAATGCAATGCTTATGTCTGTCTTGAAGTTTTGAAACAAGTTATTTTAGAAAAACTGTTTTTTTTTTTTGGGAATACTGTGATATTAACTCAAATTTTATGACAAGCCCTAAGGGAGTCAGGATACCTTTTTGCAGCAGCACGCTTTCGAACTAACCATGCTTCAGTTAGGACTTTTAAAGGGTTGTAACGTGGCCTGGTTCATGGTTTAAGAAACAAAGGATAAAGGCTCAAATTTTATTTGTACCCAACCCAATCTCCATGATGTTCTTCAGTCCTATGCTCAGTTAACTCATACATTGAAGTTCCATATCAGTTTGGAGTTGTAACACCAATATTTGTGATGGTTCAGAAACCCAAAATTTATTTGAACATTCAGCCATCTTTCTTTGTTGAGGGTTCATAGTGACCTCTTCTTTTTTTTTCTTTTGATTTTATTATCCCTTCTTTTTGCCTGAACTGCTTATTTCAAGGTTACAGTCAGCGGGATGTCTTAATGTTTTACTAAGTCTCCTTCATAGGTTTTGACTTAGTGAATCGTTCTTTTGCTGGATATTGACTGTCAGGTTTATTGATTACAGAGAACCATCATTAGCTGTGTACATATAATTGGCATATTTTGAGTTAACTGAGTAACTACCCTGCCCCAGGTTATGAATAAGGGTTTTAATTTGTGAGAACAAAAAACTCCTACTTCATAGGCTCAAAAGGGTTGTCTAGGGATTAACTTCCTTATATCTCCACTGTTTAGGAATTGAAACAATGCCTGTACATCGTCAGCATAGTCTGTTCAAAAGCATACTGCATAAGATTATGGTATTGTTTTCGTCATCCTCCCTCTACAGGCTTATAGCTTTATCAGGAGTTAAATATCACAAGATAGAAATAAGAAGCATAATTCAAAATATAGTGGAACGAATGGATTAATTCAAGACAAACATATGCAATGTATTAATGAAAACAAAAGTTTAACATAATAGTAAGTGTTCAAACAAATAAGAGAAATTACAAATGAAAATTCAAGTGTTCTTAAAGTCTCTTCCTCTAAACTTGTTACTTCAATATTCTGGAAACTTTGATGCTTGATGGACGATAGAAGAACTCAACCTGGCCTTCTGGCGTAACCTCGAGTATTCCTTCGTCAATTAGGTCTTGAATCTTATTCTTCAACATCCAGCAGTTATTAGTATCATGTCCAGGACTGTTGGAGTGATACTCACACCTTGCCTTGGGATTATAGCGAGGAGAGAAAGTTTTAGGATTTTGAGGAGAATTTTTCAAGGAAATTAGTTTCATCTCCAACAAGCATTGCAGAACTTGTGACATTGGAGTGCTGAACTTGATAAACTGTCTTCTACATCCCTTGTGTTGAGGTGGATTAACCTTATCAGGTCTTTCTTCTTCAACTGAAGAACGATCAATGGCAACCTGTCTCTTACCCTCTTTTATCCTCATCCTCCTTTCAACCAAACCAGCTTGTTTTAATGGAGGTTGACTGACAATTAGATCCTTGACTCCATTACTTTGAAGTTTGTGGATAAAGGTTCTTAGATCTTCTTGCCTCTGAGCTAAACTTTGAATAAGAGCCACCTGGTCATTCATCTGGGCCCTCATTCCTGTCATCTCAGCTTGTAGTTGTGTCAGCTGATCATCCTTGTTGTCCTCAGGATTCTTCTTCTTAGTCAGCAGTGTCTTCAATTCATCCTGCCCCTTGGATAGGTTCAGGATCAGCTCTTGGAACCGTGCATTCTGTGCCTGAAGATCCTTAACTGATTGTTCAAGAGCCATTGCTGAAATAAACAGCGAGAAGATGAGAAACCTGTGATGCAATGAAATGATATGGGAATGCATATGCAATGTTTTCAAGGACCGCAGGATTTAAATTTGCTTAAACAAACAAGAAAGTAACTTTTTATTAGTAATAACTTGTTTTGCCTTTTAGGCTTACAAAAATGAAAATGAAATAAGTACAAAAGATGGGGTTTTAAGTCTCCCATGGACGTTTCCTCTTTGTATTGAGGTATGAGTTGAGGTTTCGTTCCTCATGAAGTTGCTTTGTTAGCTCTAGGATCCTTGCTTGGCTTGTTTTGTAATGAGCCTCGAAAGTATCCCTTTGCTCCTTCAGTTGGATCCATGATCTCTGCAAGTCTTCCATATCAGTAGGCATGTCTGGGTGAAGGATGGTATAAGCTGTGTCTCCTTCAGCAACAGGTTCCATGATAACTGGTAGGACGGCAGGATATGGCATCATGAGTGTCTGAGCACGAGATCGTACCCATCTGAGATAAGCCTCCATAGGAATAGTGTACTTAGGCTCCAGTGTCTTGCTGTCAACCCTGTTTACTTTTCCCCAAGCTCGTATGAATCTCTGACGGTAACCCTGAAGATCGTTGTCGTAGTCAAACACAATGCCCTGAATCAACATGTCATGTGGACCATCACTTCGGGCATAACCAAACTGTCGTAAAGCTAGAGAAGGGTTGTAGGTGATGCCTCCTCTTATGCCTAGAAGTGGCACATTAGGAAACTCCCCACAACGGTCAATGATAGTGACATTCTCCATAGATCTGGAGCACCAATGGATATCTGAGTGAGAAAGTGACATGATCCTCTTGGACCATCTGAACCCTTGCTCATTCTTCATTACTGAGCGAGGAAGGTGAGAAATAAACCACCTAGAAAGCAAAGGTATGCAGCACATCAAAGTTCCTCTTGCCCTTGTAGTACGGGTGTGAAGAGAATGCAGGATGTCTCCAAGCAATGTAGGCACTGGATTGTGACTCAGGAAGATGTTGATGGCATGAACATCTATGAACTGATATGGATTGGGGAACAATACTAAGCCATATATCAGCAAGGCTAAGATCTCCTCAAAAGCATCATAGCTCATGGCCTTCAAGAACATTTGAGCTTTATCCATTAATACTTTGGCAAGAATACCCTTGACTCCGCTTCTCGTCTCTAGAACAATGTCAGACTTCTTCAGATGTAGAGCTGCAGCAATAACCTCAGGTTTAAGTTCCTTCTCCAAACCTGTGAATGGTTTCTGATCAAGAACAGGGATACCCAGAAGTTTAGAGAACTCCTCCATGGTTGGAACTAGCTGATAGTCGGGAAATGTAAAGCAATGGTGTTTAGGGTCAAAGAACTGAAACAGGACACTCATCATGTCTTCATTGAACCCTGAAGTGACTAGATCCAATAGGTGACCATGTTTCTTGATGAACTGGGAATGATCAGACACTTGAGAAACCAACTCTTTAAGCTTGGCAGGTATGCCCACAAAGTTGATCCTGATGGTGTTTCTACGAGCAGAAGCCATGACCTGCAACAAAGAACAAAGATAAATCCTTTGGTCCTTGAAATGGTTAGTGAAAATGCTATGCTTATGATGCATGATGATGTCATGATGTTATGCTCAATCACAAACATGTGGCACACACAAACAAGTCACACCATAGCCCTAGGTTTAAAGGCTTGCATGAGGTTCAAAGGTAAGTACCCTCCCCTGAAGTTAGTTGGTTCATCTTGTCCTATGAAAGTAACCATGTTCTAAAGGATCTCAATATCATTGATCCTTCACAAGGGTGGTTGTTCAGTAGGCAACTTACTTGCCAACCAAAACCCTCCAAGTTTAAGATCTCAATGAGCGTAGTATCGAGTATCAACCAACTTCAGTCTTCACCAAAGCCGGTTATCTCACTACTTTTCTAAAGGCCAAGATGGGATAACTAGGGTTCTAAAAGTTAGTTAGTGCATTGACAACATATGGCAGCCTCATATTATCCTCAACTTGACTTAAGGAACATAAGCACCAACCAAGAAGTCACACTAACTATGGCCACCAGATCAACCATATCGGTATACGCCGTACAGTTTCCTTGGTCTATTGCCATTTACCTAAGGTACACTAGATCCGGGTTAGGATCTTTCACACATAAGAACACCCCAACAAGTAATATAAAACAAACAAGGCAAACAATTTAAAGTGATCTTAATTCCTAAGGGTACCCCTCTTAAATAGATCCCCAGCAGAGTCGCCAGTTCTGTAACACGGTGGGAGAACTGACTTTAAGTAATGTTGCGGATAGCAAGAGTCGCCACCGACTTTTATTTTATCCATAAGGAAAGGTTATAAAAGAACAGGAAAGACCTTAGAGATATTTTTGGGTCCGGGGGGTAGGTTATGAAAAGGGAAGGTATTAGCACCCTTTTCATCCATGGTTATCCATGGGCTCTTAAGTACTTAAGCTCACTTTAAATTGTTTTTGAAAGTGTAGTGTGTGCATAGAAAATTTTCAGAATAGTTAATAAATAATCCATGTACGGATGTGTAAAAACTTGTTTGAAAATTTGTTTGAAAATGTTAAGTGTTTGAAAATTTTTTGAAGTGAGCAAGTACATAAGAGGAACCTACCCTAGAATTTAAAGTCTTTCTTGTTCTTTTTTTCTTTCCTTGGTAGGACTATCCCTACTATTAAGGAGTAGGTAGTCATTACCTTGGATGTTAAGGGACATGTGAGGGACATTCTGATTTTGAAGGCCATTGTGGGGTGTAATAAGCATACTGGAGGGACTATCATCATTTATTTCGAAGGGACTCGATTCGTATAGGCAACCATGAGGGACTTTGATGATTTTCTATTTTAAGGGACTTGCTTTATACACCCCACTTGACCATTATTCGTAGGCAACTTGAGGGATAACCTTAGAAATGTGAGACGGCGATTAAAATCGACTTACGTGTGTGTGAGTGTTTATTTTAATTATCTTATATTAACATGATCTAAATTTATTTTAAATAACATACATATTAACAACTCCCTAATTACTAACCATAGCAATAATTATAATATTACAAAATTTACATCCGAGAAACAATTACAATATAATAATAAAATAGCAAATTAAATAATAAGCAATAAATGATAAAAATAAATAATAAGGGGTTAGTAACAATAAAATAATAATAATAATTTAGAAATAATGAACAAGGTTAGAAATATAATAATAAATAATAATATGGTTAGTAAATATAATAATAAGAATAATTAGAAGGAATAAACAAGTTTAGAATAATAGAAATATAATATAATAATACATAACAATTTAGTTAGTAATATAATAAGAAAAAATTTTAAGCACAATATAATTATAAATTTTGATTATTTACAAAAATTTAATTATATAAAAAAAATATTTAGACATTATATAAACTTTAAGTATCATAAGAACATATTTACAAAACTTTATATTAAATATTTGCATTTATAAGATTTAATTTTATTTACAAAAAGTTATAATATATACATATTAACTATATTAAGAAAAAAAAATTATTTGGAAAATAAAATTAGGTTAAAGTTCATTTAGAAAATATTTTAGAGTTTGGAAAATTAGGGTTTATATTTTTTTAGGGTTTTATTAGAAAATAATTTTAAGATTTAATTTATAATACAAAATCACATACATATATAATTTAATTACAAGGTCAAACAAAAATTAATATATTTTTAGAAATTAAAAAAAACAACAAACATGCCATATTATCATTTTTTATTATTTATAAACATATATTCCAAAAATTATATTTAATTTAAGATTATAATACATAAAATAAATAAAAGAAGAAAAAGTATAAAAAACTTACCTGACTGGGATTTGAACCCAGATCAGTCTGTTTGCAACCAACAAGAAAAACCATCAGGCCACCACGCACGCAGGTGAGAAAGAGGAGAGCCCAATTGCTTTTGTTCCTTGCCTTTGAAAATCCAGAAAAATAAATGAACAAAAAGGCCTGGGGTGAGAATCGTACCCAGGACCTTTAGATTACCAACATGCGCGCACATCCACCTGGCTGGGAGAGCCTTCCTGGTTATTGAATGGCATTGAGCCATAATATATTAAGTCTTTCATTACCTGGAAAAAAAATAGAAAAAACAATGTACGAGTCCAAGACTCGAACCCAGGTCACGCTGGCTACACACACAAGCCTTTACCACTGGACCACATGCACGCGTGTGATTACAAAACAGCAAAACAACATAAAATAAATTAATCATAATTTGAATTTGAATCTTGGCGCCAGGGGATCGTCTTCAACCTTGTGACCTTCAAAATTTGCTGCGGTTTCTTCTATGACTTTTCCTGCGAAAAACAAAACCCTAGCAAAACCTACGAAACACAATGGGCAACCAAACAGTGAAATTTTACAAAATTGAAAGCATAAATACAATCCAGAGGTCGATTCAAATCCAGCCATGGTCTTAGAAACCATTTATATTCAATGGATCATGAAACCCTAAGATGAAGGTCATAAACCCTAGAATGGCATTATACGATTCGGCCATGTTTTTTTCAATTAACCTGCCCAGAATTCATCACAAACCTTCCTTGAACACAAATCAATAAGCAAAATCCATTAATATCAAGTAAATTGTTATGAACGAAAAATCAAAAAAAACATGAAAAGAATGATTCGGGTTCATCCATATGCTATGTTATAAGGCCATGTAGTGATCTGGTTATGCTCAATGATCATCATAGAAGAGATTGGTGTGCTTGGAATGTGTTGAAACTACCTTCAATTCAAAATCCGATTATGAGTTTTGTTTGAAATTTTTGAAGTTGGAGAGTGTTATTTGAGGCTGCAAAATTCGTGAATGAGGGTTGCTTCATGTTGTCTTCTTATAGTAGACTCAATTAGGTCAAAAAGATTCATTGTTTTGGTGGAAGAATTGATATTTTGAGATTGAGAAAGATCATGCCATGAAAGTTCAATATTTTTATACCAAAGCTTTCTATTTCAAGCCACTCCATATAATTCTTGCATCAATTTGTTCCATATTGATTTTATGACTTTCTAGAATCAACAAATCACTTAAATCTTCTCATTTAATATTTTATTTAAATTTAAAATGATTTTAAGAATAAAAAATCATAATAAATTAATTAAATAAAATAAAAATTATGAAAATATTATGGAAATTTCGTGCAAGATGTTATTGTATGGGTTGGGTCATAATTTGGCCAGCCCATTTGGAGAAAATTGTTTTTAAGCCCCCATTTTCAATATAAACCATCACAAAATTGCCCAACTTTGCAAAGGCACATCTCCCTCAATTTTAAAGGTATGAGGGTGTTCTTGGACTTTTTGGAAAGCTTGAAGAGTCCTCTAAACAAACCCATTGGTTTCAGGTCCATAACATTTACCAATCTCAAGTTATGCCCTTTTGAAGCTGTTGACTTTTTGTTGACTTTTGAAATGACCTATAATGTCTTAGATCATATCTTTCAAATGAAGCATTTTTGGGCTTAACCTTCAACATCAAAGTTGTAGAGAATTCAATTTCCTTCAAAATGAGCTTTGGATGGAGACTTGGTGATGAATTATGTGAAAGTTAGGGCTGGTCAAAGTTCAGTTGACTTTTACTGAGGAAACCCTAATTTAGAAACTCCTGATTATTGATGATCTGGAATCTCCTTGATGAATCATGATCAACCCTTGATCAAATGATGAATTTTACTTCATATACTTGATGTTGGAAAAAAATCATGAAGTTTGACTTTGGTTTGACCACAGTTGACCTCAGTTTGACTTTTTAACTGCACTGACTGATTTTGACTTATCTGATCATCTGACTGAGCAAACTTTTGAGAAAAGTCTTAAAACTTGTCATGGGGGTTCTCATACACATATAAGATGTTATGAAACTCACTTGAGGTATTGGAAGTCCATTTAGCCTGATTAAAGTCAAAACCCTAGTTTTGGATGCACTGCTTAGGAGGTGCATTGTCTGAGGGAATTGTCAACTTCTTTGACCAATTGTGAACTTTGTGAACCTTGTGAATCTTCATAAAATGTCTTGTGATACTCATGGGATGTATTGTGAACCTTGTGAACCTTGTGAACCTCATAAAGTGACTTTGTAGACCTCATGAACCTCAGGAAAGCTCTGTAATCATTGTGAATCTTGTGAACCTTGTGAACCTTCAAGAAGTAACTTGTAGACTTCATGAACCTCATGAAAGGTATTGAAAGCATTGTGGGACTTGTGAACCTTGTGAACCTTCAAAAAGTAACTTGTGGACTTTATGAACCTCATGAAAGGTCTTGTAAATGTTGAGAAGCTTGTGAACCTTGTGAACCTTCAAGAAGTGACTTGTAGACTTCATGAACCTCATGAAAGGTTTGAGAAACTTGTGAACCTTGTGAACCTTCTTAGCACACAAAGTCTTGTATTGTGAGGGCAAATTTTGGGGTGCAACACACAGGCTAGTGGGAAAGTGTTTGCTCTTAGTGGTGTTGAGGTCTCAAGATCAAATATTTTGATTAGAGGTATGTGTTTCAAAAATGGTGTCTCTTTGATTGATTTCATCAATATAGGTGCAACACATTCGTTTATATCTCATGATTGTGTTATAAAGTTAAATTTGGCAGTGTATTATATGAAGAATAGTATGTTAATTGATACCCCAACAAATGGTTATGTGACTACTTCATTGGGTTGCCTTAATTTTCCCTTATCCATTTACGGTAAATATTTTAGATTTGACTTGATTTGTTTACCCCTCAGTCGACTTAATGTTATTTTGGGAATGAATATGTTGGATTTCAACCATGTTCACAATAATTTTTTTGATAAGATTATGTTATTTTCAGAATCCGAAGAGAGTAAGGATTCAATATTCATATCCACCAATTAAGTAGAGATGTCCTTGAAGCGGGGTGATTAGGTGCTCGTGATGTTCTTTTCTTTAAAAGTGTAGAGAGAAGTTGTGATTGTTGATTTACATATTGTGTGTGAGTTCTCTGATGTTTTTCTTAAGGATATTAGCGATTTTCCACCAAAGCGTGGAGTGGATTTTGTCATAGATTTAGTACCTGGTACCAGACCTGTGTCAATGGCATCATATAAAATGTCTGCATCAGATTTGAGTGGGATGAAGAAAAAGTTAGAAGATTTTTTATAGATGAAGTTTGACAAACCTAGTGTATCTCCTTGGAGAGCACCAATGTTGTTGGTTAAGAAGAAATATAGGAGTGTAAGGTTGTGTTTGGAATATCGAAAATTGAATAAGGTTACTATAAAGAATAAATATTCTCTTCATAGGATTGACGACCTTATGGATCAATTGGTTGGAGCTTGTGTGTCTAACAAGATCGATCTGAGATCAGACTACGATCTGATTCGAGTGAATTTAGAGGATATACCTAAGACTGCATTTAGAACTTGTTAAAGTCATTATGAGTATTCGATTATGACTTTTGGTGTGTCTAATGCGCTGAGAGTATTTATGGAATATATGAATAGGATTTTTCATCCGTACTTTGATCAGTTTTTCGTGGTGTTCATAGATGATATTTTGATGTATTCCAAGTCAAACGAAGAGCATGTAGAACACATGCAAGTTCTGATGACAACCCTAAAGGATAAGAAGTTGTATGTTAAGTTGTCCAAATGTGAGTTCTAGTTAAGAGAAGTGAGTTTATTTGGTCATATAATCTCTAGTAGTGGAATAGTGGTTGATCTCTCTTAGATAGACATATTGGTGCAGTGGGAGACTCATAAGTCGGTTACCGAGATCAAAAGTTTTCTGGATTTGGCTAGATACTATAAAATATTTATAGAAGTTTTTTTGAAGTTGGCTTTACCTTTTTAGTCAATTGACTGGGAAGGAGCAAGCTTATGTACATGAGGTTTAGTGTGAAAAAAGTTTCCAAGAGTTGAAGAAGAGGTTGACATTAACGTCAATTTTGATCTTAGCGGGTGCGAGAGAACCTTTTGTGGTGTATTATGATGCATCTAAGATGGGTTTAGGTGGTGGGCTTATGTAGAAGGGTTAAGTTGTAGCTTATAATTCTAAACAACTAAAGACTCGTGAAAGGAATTATCCTACCCATGATTTAGAGTTGGCAACATTAGACTTCATGCTTAAAGTTTGGAGACATTCTTTATATGATTTGAGGTTTGAAGTTTTCAGTGATCATAAAATTTTGAAGTATTTATTTGATCAGAAAGAGTTGAATATGAGGCAGATGAGTTGGCTAGAGTTTTTGAAGGACTACGACTTTTAGTTAAGTGTCGTACCTTGAAAAATACGATCCTCTCGATGGACGCGGAAAAACAATAGAGTCGCCACCTAATTCTATTTATTCTAACGAGAGAAAAGGAAGATATAGACACAACCTAATAAGGATAAGAAATGGTCAACGGAACCAAAATCTAAGTTCGGGAGTCGGTTACGCAAGAGGAAGGTATGAAGCACCACTCACGTCCGTTGTACTCAACGGGAACCTCTTAGTTTAATTATGCGATTGAATGTTGATTTATGTCTTTGTCTTCTTCTAAGGGTAGATGTTTGCTAAGATCATTTGTTTTTAAAGGAAAATGAGTGTTTTTAATTATTGTTATGGGGAAAATGGTTAGTTTTTTTAGTGTGATTTATGACGGAAAAAGAGTTATTTTTTTATTAATATGCTCGCCAAGGGTTGAAATCCTTGTGCTTACGTATTCCCTTGTGCAATGGGAAAGTCGGAGCTTCATAGTTCGTGCACTACGGTTTGTTGGTTTGTATTTTTTAACGACAAGTAATTAGTTCGCATGCTAACTACTAAACATTGGCGGGTCCACTCCCGAGGAGGCTTAAGCTCTAGTTTATATGCACGTTAACAAGGATCTACACAAAGTTCATTTGTGAAAGTTGTTTGATCTTATTTAGTATTTTAAGAACGAAAGGGCGAATGAATCACGTCCCATGGGGCGAGCCTCAGGAGTGATTTATTCAAGAATTCGTGGAATGCTAGACTCCAGAACTTAGTTCTTTCGTTATTTGATATGTAATAATTAGGTGTCTTAAAAGACGAAAGGTTGAATGAACCACATCCTGTGGGGCGAGCCTCAGGAGCATTTCATTCAAGAATTTGTGGAATGCTAGACTCTAGAACTCAGTTCTTTCGTTAATTGATTATGTAAAATGATTTGAGTATTTCTGTTGGATTTGAACGGTTATTCGCATTGGTTTAAGGTTGATGGTTGTGTGTGTTTAGAGACGAAAGAGAGAATGAAACACGTCTCTTGGGGCGAGCCTCAAGAGTGATCCATTCAAGAACCCATGGAATGCGAGATTCCAGAATTCAGTTCTTTCATTGTTTTATTAAGAAAAATATTTTGGAATTTGAAAATTATAAAATGAGGAAAAATTAATGATTGATAAACAAAAACGTCCTAAGGTTGAATTAGGGTTTAGATAAATGCCAAAGTAATTATTTATATAAACGAAAATGACATAAAGTCAACCAATAGATCTTTTCCCTTGGAATAATGCAAGTAAACAAAAGCGGAAGACGTATACACACGTCAAAACATCATGGATCCGTCAAGAACCACGTCGGGTCGAAATAAAAATCAAAACGGAATTGAAAAGCAAAGAGACATCTTTTTGAATTTTTAGTTTATCAACAACTAAACAAAATTACAACTAAACTTAAAAATTAAATTTAAATAACTTACTAGACAATAATATTTTTTTATATTTTTAAGTGTTAATCACATATATACTTTACTTCTAAGATTACTAAATAAATTAAACAAAACTATATTTTGAAATGAAGAAACTAAAGTCAACCTAATAACTTAAACTAATAAGAAAAATTTTAAATAATTTAAATAGATAACAAACTAAAATAAAAAAATAAAAAAACTAGTAAAATAAAAATGAAAGAGAAATAAATAAACATGAATATTTATCATAAGCTAACCTATACTAACACTATAACAACAATAAAATATGAACACACACAAAATATTACATTTTTACAACATAGCTTCACAAACTAAAATATAAATAAATAAAGGATGAATGCTATTCACAAACTCCAAAGCTAGCAAATGTTGAGCTTGTTGTGTAGAAGAAAGTGAAGGTGTTTTGATGGAGGTTGTTGTTGTGGTGAAAATGGTGAATGTTTATGGGTATTGTGTAAGTAAAAAAAGAATTTTGACTTTGAAAAATATGTAATGAATGTGCTAGATTTTGAGAATTTAAGTGTGATATTGTTAGTCTCAAATGAGAGAAAGAGAGATCTCATTTATAGTGTGAATGAGATATGAGTGTTGATGTGGCAATCTGTGTGACTTTATGAGAATGATTTCTAGTCATTGATAAGTCCAAGTTGTCAATCCATGTGAAGTGTGAGAATGATTCTTGGTCATTGATAATTCCAAGTTGTCAATCCATGTGAAGTGTGAGAATGATTCTTGGTCATTGATAATTCCAAGTTGTCAATCCATGTGAAGTGTTTGTACTACATTGTAGTGGACCCCACTCACCATTTTTCCTTTTTTGAACATGAAGAAAAACAAAAGAAAAGTAGTAATAATAATAATAATAATAAATAATATTAATAAAACTAATAATAATAAAAGATAATAATACTATAACTTATAATAATAATAAAGATGATAATAATAATAAAATTAATAATAATAAAAATAAATTGAAAATGGTTATTAAAAAAAGAAATTATATTGAATTAAATAAATTGAAGATAAATTAAATCAAAGATAAACTAAATAAATTGGAATTGAAATTAAACTAAATTTAATATAAAATTTAATTAAAATTAAAATTAAAATCAAAATTAAACTAATATTAATTCTAAATAAACTAAAATAATTATCTAAATAGAAATCAAAAAAATCAAAAAATGATATGGAATGATAAAAATCAGTTGAAAATGCATGATTATTGACTAATGAAATGTTTACGCTAAAATGACTGACTATCGATGCTATGATAAAAATGCTTCAGATGAATGAAATTATTGAGAAATATTCGGTCAAAATTTAGAGTGTGACGTTAAGTTACCATCTCGGTAAGGCTAATGTGGTAGCATATGTGTTAAGTAGGAATTCATTTCATATTTCGTCACTAATGGTTAGAGAAATGGATTTGATTGAGAAGTTTGGAGATCTTAGCTTGGTGTGTGAGATAACGTAAAGAAGTATGAAGTTGGGCATGCTAAAGTTGACTAGCAGTGTACTAGAAGAAATCAAGGAAGGTCAGAAGTTGGATTTGGGATTAATTGATCCATTGGTTCTAATTAATCATGGTAAAAAGTCAACTTTAAGGTAGGTAAGATGATATTATGAGGTTGCGTGATGGAGTGTGTGCCAGATGTACCAGAACTTAGAAAGAAGATTTTGGAAGAAAGTTATAGGAGTAGTTTAAGTATTTGTCTCGGATCTATGAAGATGTATCTAGATCTTAATAAAATGGTTTAGTGGTCAGGTATAAAGAAAGATGTTACATAGTTTGTGTATTATTGTTTAACTTGTCAAAAGTCGAAGATAGAGCATCAAAAGTCGTCCGAGTTGATGCAAACTTTGAGTATTCTTGAGTGAAAGTGGGATAGTATCGCTATGGATTTTGAAGAGGGTTTTCCAAGAAACTCTAAATGAAGTGATTCAATTTGGGTTGATGTAGATGGACTGACTAAGTCGACTCATTTTATTTCGATAAAGATCAATTACCCATTTAAGAAGCTATAAGAGATCTACATCAATGAGATAGTGAAACTACATGTAATTCCTTCAAGCATTGTTTCAAATAAAGATATGAGGTTCCTGTCAATATTTTGGGAGAGCTTGCAAGCACCCTTAGGAACCAAGTTGAATTTGAGTTCTGCTTACCATCCGAAGATGAATGTAAGACAGAAAGGACTATTCAATCTTTGGAAGATTAGTCAGAGCTTGTGTTTTGGAGCAGGGAGGTACTTGGGACAATTATTTTACATTGATTAAGTTTACCTATAACAACAGTTATTATTCTAGTTTCGGAAAGGACCATTTTGAAGCTTTATATGGTAGGAGGTGTAGAACACCCTTGTGTTAGTATGAATCGGGTGAAAGTGTTGTGCTTGGACCATAGATTGTTCAATAGACTATTGAGAAGATTAAGATGATCTAGGAAATACATAGCAGACTGAATAAATATTGACGAGTATTGAAGTTGGAGGTGGAGATGAGTATAACATATCTTTGTTTAACATTCATGCATCATATATATCAGTGATAGGTAGGACTTTGTTCTAGTGATGAGTAAGAATTCGGTCCAGTGACCAGTAGAACTTTGGTCCAGTGACAATTAAGGCTTTGATACAAGTGAAGAGTTAGAATTTTTACTAACACACCTCTGAATATCTGAATTATTGGTACCACATGCATGGTAGTAGAGGAGATGAATATATTGCATACATAATTGAATTTGTTGATTTATTTATGTTGTTGTTAGATTATGGGATTAATTAATTATACTAATTATATTATCCTTGTTGTTTATAAACCATTAATATATGTTAATGTATTCTCACCCCTTTTATTTTTTGTGTTTCCTTATACGTCTGTTGCGCAGATACTCATGTAGAGACTGAGGAGCATTAGTTGTTGCTTACTTTAGAGGATGTCATAGTTGGTCTTCTTCATTGCTTATTATTTTTTGTTATTTAATTTTTTAATGTATCGCACTGATAGTGTAACACTGGGTTGGGAATACCTTATTATGTTTTTTTTTCGAGTTGTTACATTAATTATTTTATAATTAAATGAAGTGATTTATATTTATGATACAATTTGAAGATGTTATGCTAAGAAATATAGCACCCTTTCGTACTCTCATATTCCGCGTGTTTTATAACTTATGTGATTGGGGTTTAAGGTGTTAAAGTTCTCAAATATTGTGTAAATATAAGAAATTATGCTTCTAATAAATATCTAAGATTCAAAAACTAGTATTAGAAACATGATTCAACACTTGACTTCAAAGATACAAAAGTTGTTGATGACTTTCAGGATAGATCTAGCGGGAAGAAGATCATTGAAAAATCAGAATAATTGATCAAACTAATTAAATATGATAAAAATATCAAATTATAAAATTCAGATACATCCTAAGAAATTAATATCAGAAACATTATCACTGCAAACATCTTTTGAAAAGACTATGACGATATATGAAATATCTTCAGAAGAATCATGTGGGGAGTATGTTCCTTCATACGATAATTTTGGAACAACATATGAAAAATAAATTGAAAAGCAACTTAACCATCATTCAAAGATTAATTTAAAAACTCATTTTAAAATTCTCATGGAGTTCACTCTAAGGAATCAATCAAAGATTCAGACGAGTAGGAACATATGTGTCTTAAAGCTACTTATGACGGAGACAGTGAGGTAACTACCTTTTTCTACATGTAGTTATTTAAATTAAGTGTTGAGTTCAGTAAGAGAAACAATCGACTTGAAAGAAAAAAAATCGAAGAATTTAAGAATCATGTTAAAGTCGTTAGAAGTTTGATTGTAGGTTCTTAAGCTTGCTTTATGTAAAACCTCTTTTTGTAGATTAGTGAATTTGACTTGTGTAAAAGCTCTATTTGTAGGTTCTTGAGCTTGATCTTTTCAAAATCTTTAGTTTGTAGGTTTTTGAGCTTGACATGTGTAAAATCCATGCTTGTAGATTCCTGAGCAAAGTATGTGTTAAAGATCTGTTTGTTGAAGGTTTGTTGACTAATTATGTGAAAAGCTATATTTGTTGAAGGTTTGTCGGTTAATTATGTGAAAAGCTCAAGTGTGTTTTTAGTGAAACGCTCATCGAAAACTCTTGGGGATAGGAGTAGGTGAAATGCACTTTCTCTATATTTTCTCTCTATAATTTCCACTGTTTATGTTATTTTAAATTAAATTTAAAATTATTGTAGTTTTAAATAAATTGTTTTCAAATTTCAAAGAACACATTTTATCATTTCTCTTATGTTTAAAGTCACTTGGTCATCAATGTATGTATGAATTTGAAAGATTATTTTCTCGTAACTTATCTTGCAATCTCTTGTAGTAACTCTTGAATTATAATGGATCAGATAATTGATTTCTCCTCTAGAGTAAATTTTTTTGATCGAACTGGATATACAAATTCAATGTGTACTTATTTTTTTAATTCTTTTTCTTGTGGACTTGTTTATACTATTTGGTAGGTTATTTTTGTTAGAGATTATTTAATTGTTTTTTATTATTATTTGTTCAATATATCAAATTTTTGGTTTATTTGATTATGTAATTTCATAATATAAAAAATTAAACTAATCTTAAATTCAAATGTTTGTCATCCTTCTCAATTTAAGTGTAACCAAAAGTGTGCAAATCATTTTTGCATAATATAATTATTGTTATTACACTTGAGAATCAATAATTGTGAATATGAATGAATGTGTATTATTAGTAGCTATGAGTATGTGAGCTAATTGGTGATCAAAGTGAGTGAATATGTGTGTTTGTGAGTTTAATGATATGTTTATGTTTCACCCTTTATGTTTGATGTTATGTTTATATGTGAATGTTTGTTTTACGTACATTGTATCTTAGCAAGATAAATTGTTATTTTTGTTTGATGTTTGTGTGTCTTGCGTAATTCATATGAAGTAGTGTGTTTGGCATCTATCAAACATGTTTACTCATCCTTATGGTGTGGTTCACACCTCTGAAAATCCAAAATTATCATTAGATATTTTCGGAGATACATTTCTGGATGCACTTCAAATCTCCTCATCTTCTGTAAATCAAGTAGACATCTCATTTTTACCAAAAATTGGTTCGGAGATGCATCTACAAATATTTCTGGGGTCAATTCGAAGATGCATCTTTGAAAATACATATTTCGGATATGCATCTCCGAAAACACATGCATGCATCTTGGGCAGAAATATTGCCCTAATTTTGTATTTTTTTTAATCCAAAGTCGTTTTAATTCGACTAACAGTGCCATAATTTGATTCAAACATTAATAAACATGAACATCATAGAATAAGGTAATGTATTAATTAAATAAACATCACATAATATTACAAACATTATTCTCAAAGTGTGGAAAATTATACTTAAACATCCCAAAATACAAATAAAAGCATAACCTACTGCGTATGCCTAATCCTAACCCTTGACTCCTCATTTGTCGCTGGTAACCCAAGGTATTCCGTGACTCGATAAGAAACGAACGTGCGAGGGAAACTGCATCATCGCCGCATCTCTCAAATAGCTCGGACTTTATGTTCTCATATGTAATCTGCATAATGTCTTGATAGCCCGGAAACACATTAATGGCATGGTCATTCCTGACCTACTAATTCTCTAGGATCTCATAATGAGCAGGCCTATATGGATGCCCAGGAGCATCAGGTGTCATAACAGGGTATGACACACTATAGAACCAAGTCATGTAATCATCCACATAAAACCACTGACTTATGGCTAACATACTCTAATATGTTGAAAAATAAGTGTGAGTTGTGTTAAGAAACAAGTGTGAGTTCTAAGTTTCACGTTGCTTATAAAAATGGAGGTTGAGCACTTTATAAGTAGAGGACCTATACACCTATCACCTTAAGGTTTTTGGTGAATATATGATGTCTCTCTCAATTGGTTGGGTGAGTCTTTGACCTTTAGGTGAGTGTTCCCCTCATGATGACCCATCACGATACTCCTTTGGTACCAGATGACTCTCGTAATCTGCCTGTATATCATCAAGATATTTGCAGACAATGTTGTTAAGAGCAGAATCGAAGTGGGATCTTGGAATGATCTACAAATATCCAAATTGACGCATGCATCGCTCCAGAAGATACTCGCACATCATCTTTGTCCCGCATGCAAGTCATCCAGAGTAAAATGAAATGGGGTCAAAGACAATAGTATCCCGATGAGTGGTGTATGGTGTCAAGTCGATGTTATCATGTTAATTCCAGTTAATATACACACGGAACGACCGCACAACATCATTCCTTTTGCATAGGAAATATAGGAAAGTGTGTGGTCAGTCCTCAATATATTATAGCACACAGTCAAACTCGTGTATACGGTGAAAGTGGGATAGGGTTTATCCTTGAAAATGAATAAGAAAAAATGTTAGTAACAAGTGTAAAAAAGTAAGTGCTTTTAAAGAGTTATTAGTGGTTATGGAAATTACCGTCATTAAGGTGCAAGAGCCTGTCATTTGCTTTGTCATCCAAAGAGAACCTTTGCTTAGTTTGAAGTACAAGTATATCAAACAAGTGGCCCCCCAATTCCACTCATGAATGGCCGACAAGTCAATGAAGTACTTAAGATATGCAACATCGACGTAGGTTGCACTTTTGTCCACAAACATGGGCGTGTCAACCATGAATAGGAGAAGGCTTTACCCTACACCCCCACAATTAGTCTTATACCCCTACACTCATTTTTTTATTACTAAAATGCCCTTGTATAAATAGTTAAAAACTCAAAGTTTCTTTTCATTTTTACCTTTCATCCAAAGTTACCGCGAAAAAGAATTTTTTTGACATTCAGCCGAATTTTCCGGAATACTTAAAGTAAGTCTTCCGGTTTGATTTTTAACGTACCGGAAGAGTTTTTACAAGTGTTCCGGTACCGGAAGACTTTGTGAAAGTCTTTCGGTTTAATGTGTTTTTTAAAAAAGACTTCCGGAAGACTTTGAAGAATTCTTCCGGTATGATACGTGATTGGGAACTCTTCCGGATGACTTAAAAAAGTCTTCCGGTATGGTTTTACACAAACATGTGTACCGGAAGTCTTTTTGAAAGTCTTCCGGAATTTTATTTTTTTTGTATTAACTATTTTTTTATTGTTTTTTTTCTTCAGTGGTGCGTTCACGAGGCAGGGATGGGAGGATACCGGTTCGATCTATGGGACAGGGCGAAATGTCTAGTAGGACACACGTAGATGATGTCGGTACATCTTGTCGCTCCCGATAAAATGGGAATGGCCCAGATAAAGGTACAGACGCGAACGGTAGGCGAAAGAGGGATGTGAGAACACACAGGAGTGAACTCACAGGAAATGAATAGAGTCGCCAGCTAGGCATTTTTATCCCGAAGGAAAGGTAATGCTGCATAGACCTAGAAAAGATATGGATAAGACGGTTGCGAACCAGAGAGACTGAGAAAGGGGGTTGGTTACAACCTGGGAAGGTATTAGCGCCCAGATTGTCCGCCGTACTCGACGGGATCCACGCTTAAAAGGTTTGTGTTTTAAAGGGGTAGTGTCAGTGCAATTTGTGTATAAAAGAGCTGGAAAAAGGATGTACAGGTGTCAGTGTAAGTGAAGTGAAGTGTATAAGTGAAGTGTCAGTGTAAGAACGAAGATGAAATGCTCATGATAATGAGGCTAAAGAATAAGGCTAGAAGGAGGGGGAATATATAGAGACTTTTGTTCGATAACCGTTAGGTTATGCCTACGTATCCTCTCGTGCAATGAGGAAGTCAGAACACCGTAGTTCGACTCAAAGAGACTGAAAGGTAAATTGACTTGATGAACTGCTTGCTTGTCTATACTCAAGTGTATGACCTGTCTGGCTCAGGTGCAAATTGTCTTGCATTAGACAGAAGAAGCAAGTTCTCCTTTATGAGTGAATAAGATGAGAAAAGAATCTCGGAGGAGACGATTATTGTTTGTTTTTGAGTTTTCAGTCTTTTATTGCTTTTTGAAGTTTGTCATAAGTTAATGAGCTTAAGCCTAAACCAATGGGTTAGTAAACTCATCACATCATCCCTCTGATTAGGGGTAATGAGGATACCTTAAGTGTGAAGTCAGCATCTCACACTTAATCACCATGATGTAGGATTAAGATCATCAACCTACTTGCAATTATTTAGATGTTTTTTGTTGTTTTTGTTTAGTGTTGAGTAATGAGATTAAGCCATAATCAAGGATTAAACAGACTCATTACACCATCCTAATAGAAGGATAATAGATGAGAGTGTTTAAGCTGAGGAAAACTCCTCAACTTAATCCATGATTAGGGATTAAACTCATGACAAAACAAAGCCTTTATTAAGTGGATTTTAGTTAATGATATGATGATGAAGTGATTTTTAGGGTTTGTAAGACAACTTAAGGGGGACTTGTCCATTAACACTAGGGTTAGTTCTTCTTAACCAATTAAGGAAGAATTAGAACCCTAATGCAAGGCCCAAGTTACAAGCTTGATGTCTTGATGATTATTAAGTGAATTGGTTAAAGGATTTAAACACATTAAGGGTTTAACACTTAGGATTAAAGTTATACACTCCATCCTAATAGAAGGGTGCAGGCATAAGCTTAATCACAAAGCCTTAAAGCCTTTAGGGTTTAGTCCTTGATTATGAGATGAGAAGAGAAGACTCAATGAGACACAAAGGTAAAAACTAAGTTGGGGACTAATCAAAACCCTAATTATTGTCATGCTTGGTTGTTCCTAGGGTTTGTGAAGTTTACAAGAGAAATCTTCAGATGAACCACCAGGAAGCAGATGAAAGGAGCAAAGAGAAGCAAAGTAACTTGCTTCATTCAAGAAGACAAGTCACTTGAAGAAAGAGAGTAAGAAGAAGAAGAAAGAGCAAGCTCAATCTCAACCACAAGATAAAATGCAGCAATGATGCATAAGAGAGATGAAAAGAAAATGTGAGAAGTGAAGGCAAATTCACTTCTCAAAGTGACTTACCACCTGAAAAGTTAGTGAAAGAAATGCAATGCAATGCAAAATGAGATGAAATGGCATGATGCAAATCAAAACCAGAAGCACACACATGATGTTAATGATGCTATGAGATGATGCAAACATGAATCAAGGCATGAGGATGATCATATGAACATATGGATGCAAGAGAAGCATGCTTAGAACCATGAACATACATGAAAAGTTATGAAATGCAAATGACATACAAAATGGCAAATGAAAAATGCAATGATCAAACATGTTTCTAATATGTCTTAAGATGTTTAATGAATCAAATGGATGCATAAAATGTCATGGCAAGTCATAGTATGCAAGCAAATGCAAGATGAATGCAAAAGGAAGCCCAAATTAGGGTTTATGATCAATGCATCAAACAAAAACCAAAACCAGAAGCAAACATCAAGATAAAAAATTGAAAATGCCTCCAAGGGAACCCTAAACCTATACAAACTTACTGCCCAAAGGAGGGGTTCTAACTCTTAACCTAATGAGGGTTATGAATTTCTTAAGAATGCTAGGGTTTTAAGGTACCTTGTCAAGAAAAATGTCAAACAAATTGAAAATGCAGGATCAAATCATGCCAATTTAATCCCATGAATTACATGATATGCAAGACACAATGCAAAAAGAATCAAAGTCCAACTCTCAATGGTTAGGCAGAAATGAATTTTGGAAGCTTGGGACAAAATATTGCCTTGAAATGATTTTAATTCCATGAAAAATTGTCAAAAGACATCAAGATCAAAAAATAAATTTGGTTTGAGGGTTGGACAATGTTTCTAAATGATTTTAAAGGTTTCATGAATTTTTTGGTGATTTTTAAATACCTAAAAGTATTTTTAATTAATTAATTCTCATTAATTAATTAAAAATAAACTTTTAAATGATTTAAAAATATTTTTTAATGCAAAAAATAAAAATAAAAATGTTTTTGGTTTCTGAAAATTAATAAAAGTTTGTATAAAAATTTTCAGAATTTTTTAAAATGTTTTACTATTTTTAATAAAATGAAGAAAACAAATGAAATTAAATGAAATAAAATTGAATAAAAAATGAAAGTATGCAGGATGGAAGGCTCAGATGCAATCTGGGTTTAAAACGTTTGACTGGGCGCGCATCTGGACGGCCCAAGTTCAAACCAGCCTAATTTTAATTAATTAATTATTAATCCATAATTAAGAGTTAATGAAATGATCCAGGCCCTCTATACGCGCGCGGGAAACAACATCCAGTGGCTCACATTCAAACTTGGTGCCCTAACCCTAATTATCAATTAATCACTCTCAGGTCACCGGAGACGAGCTCCGGTCGTCTTCTCCGGTGACCTCCCTCCCTGAAAATCTCCAAAACACTCCCTAGGTCAAATCAAACCCCCCAAATCTCCAGAAATGATCCCTAAGCCCTCTAGAACAAGAATCCAACCTCAAAGCTCATTTCTTCTTGCTCAAAACCATGATTCGAAACAAAAATGCAAAAATGGCAAAACTTTCAGAGAAGCAATACACACTCAATACTCAATCATTTTCAAAAATAACAAGTTCAGTGAACTCAGGGGAGCATGTAGATCACTTTAGAAACAAGAAGAGAGATTTCTGGAAAAATGAATTCCCATGGCTACCTGAATCGAAGCTTTCCAATCAGGGACTTTCTGGCCAGTTTCTTGCTTGCAATCAACCCCCCTGGACCTCCTGAGAAGCTTTCAAGACTTGTTTGAAGTTTGTAATGGTTGGCTTGAAAGATGGCTGAAGTTCTGCTCAAAGAGGGGCAGAAATCGTATTTTTGTTTCTGAGGGTTTCAGGCTATGGTGATGGGTGCTTTGTGATCAGTGAAGTGTGTTGTGATTGTTTGTGAAGTTTGTTTTTGTGTTTGAGGCTTGTGCAATCAGTTTCGAATGAAAATGCAAGTTGGAGCATAAACTTGAAAACTAGGGCTTGGGTCTGTTTCAGCATGAAGTGTTATGTGCTTTTTCTTGCTTTTGGTGTGTATAAACAATTGTGATAGGTCAGAGAGTTGGTGCTGGCCTATTGTGATTGGTATGGGCAAGTTGCCAAAATGTCAACTTGACTTGTACTTGAAGCATGGGCTATGGTACAACTTGCTTTTTGGCATGCTTGGGCTCAGCTTGAATCAAGGAATGCTGTGAAAAGAGTTTAGAGGCAAGGCAGCAAGTAGTTTGTAGCTTATGATGAGTTTTGCAAGTTGGTTCTAGTTTGGTTCCTTTGAGATATCTTGCTCCATAAGCCATAAAAATGAGAGATCTTTTGGTGCAATCTGACTTTTAGGTCTTGGTACATGTTTGTGTGAAGATTAGAAGTTAGTTTGATAGCTCAATTTGCCTTGACAAGTGAATTTGCAACTTTGCCTCTTTGGTAGAAACCTTGAAATTTTGTGATTTTTGCCAACTTTGACAAGCCATAACTTTTGATCAAAAATGAATTAGGTCATGTTCTTGTACTTTTTGAAAATGGAATGATCCATTCTACAACTTTCATGACCAAAGTTTTTTCATTTGAAGCATTTTTGAATCAAAAAGCAAAGGTTGAAAAAGTTTCCTAAAATGGCAATTTCATTAAAAGTCAAACTTTCCCAAAAAAGTCAACTTTGCAAAAGACTTGAAATCCTTCAATTTTGTGAACTTCCAACTTCTTATATGATCAAATAAAGATCATATACAATCAAAATGATGAAGAACACCCTTTGGTTGGGTCATTGGGGGCCTCAGATGCCCTGATTTTACACTGACTTACCCAGAAAGTCAACTCTTGATCAGATGACTTCCCCATGGAATTTCTTCATGAAAATTGATATGCATACTCCCTATACCATATAGAGACCAATAGAAACAAGAATGACCAAAAAATTTGGAGTTATGGCCTCTGAAACCAAAACCCTAATTCTAGGTCATCTGTGCAGTCAAACCTGGCCCTGCTTCCATACCATTCTAAGTTCTTGTGATTTTTTGACATTCTTGATTTTGAGAGGATATAATATGATGTTTGAACATACATGGACCCCTTTGAAGTGATTGATGACCTTTGGAGTGGCTCAAGAAGCTCTTGGATTGCTCAGATCACAAACCCTAGATGCAGATGACTTTGAATCTATGCAGTGAATCAAAAATGTGGTATGAGATGCTATGATTGGATTAATGCATATGAAATGATCACAAGCCATGGTGTGAATGGGTGAGGGAAAATTTGTGGTGTTTACAGCTGCCCCTATTCAAACATGAGTTAGCTGTGCAGGATGTAAGCGACGGCTTATCAGGCAAACAAGATAACTTGTGGTTGAATACCAAAGACAGTCCAAAATTTGCACTCACAGAATGAAGAAGAAAAGGGATATAGATTGTAAAAGAAAAATAAAGTATAATATAAAGTGCGGGCGACGGAGGACGACCGTCGAGCAGAGGACGACTGCTGGGGAACAAGCAATGACGGGGACGGCCGACATGCTGGGAAAGGTGCGGAAAATAAAGCAATGACGGGGACGGCCGACATGCTGGGGATAAAAAGGATTATGATGGGGACGGCCATCAAGTAAAGTTGTAAGATTGTCTGGGGAGTATGAACAAATGATGGGGACGGCCATCAAGTTCATAAAGTAAGGTAAACAATGATGGGGACGGCCATCGGGCTAAACTGGAAAAGAAAAAGGGACCACGACGGGGACGGCCATCGGGTTAAAGAATAAATGAAATAATGATGAGGGATGGTCATCAAAGGTGAAGGACGATCACCTAGCAGGGGACGGCTGCTCTGAAAGGGGTAAGATGAGGGACAGTCATCTAAGGTGAAGGACGATCACCTGGCAGGGAACGGCTGCCGAAAGTATCGCGACATAGGACGAATGTCGGATAAAAGGTCAACGATGGGGACGGCCATCGGACAAGCATGATGAAGGACGATGATCAAGAGGTGAAGGACGATCACCTAGCAGGGGACGGCTGCTCTCAAGGTTTATCATGACATAGGACGAATGTCAGATAACAAATCAACGATGGGGACGGCCATCGGATAAAATGATGAAGGACGATCATCAAAAGGTGAAGGACGATCACCTAGCAGGGGACGGCTGCTAAATATCACGACATAGGACGAATGTCGGATAAAAGGTCGACGATGGGGACGGCCATCGGATGAGCATGATGAAGGACGATCATCAAGAGGTGAAGGACGATCACCTAGCAGGGGACGGCTGCTCTCAAGGTTTATCATGACATAGGACGAATGTCAGATAAAAAGGAAATTTTGCTTTGCTGGGGAATAGTAAACACGGACGAGCGTTTACATCCAAGAAATAAAAGGTATAAGTGTTTGGTGTTGTGTGTAGATTAAAGATGCGGACGAGCATCCCTAAGACTGCGATACGGACGAGTATCGGGTAGAAACAAATACTGACACGTGTTCAGAGATGATGATACGGACGAGTATCAACTGGTTAACAAGGAACACGGACAAGTGTTGAATCTGAGGGGACTCTTCTGGGGAAAGGTAGACACAGACGAGTGTCTAATTTCAAGAAGACGAAAAGTGTTTGACACAGTGTATGGATTAAAGATGCGGACGAGCATCCTTAAGACTATGATACGGACGAGTATCAGGTAGAAACAAACGCTAGACGCATGTTCTGAGATGATGGTACGGACGAGTACCAACGGGTTAACAAAGAACACGGACTAGTGTCGAATCTGCGGGGATATAAATAGTGTATACAAGATACGGACGAGTATCTGTATAAGTAAAATAAGTATGAGTAGTGTATATTTGAGTGTTCAATCTGCTGGGGAGAGTGACACAGACGAGTGTCAAGAGGTATATGGTATAAACAAGTATCTGATATACAAAGTGTTTAGGTAATTATGCTGGGGTGGTGACACGGACGGGTGTCAGGGACTTGTGTATGTATGAGTATCTTGTGAGTGCAAAGGGGGCGCTTTGGCTTTCTGCTGGGGATGTGACACGGACGGGTGCCACAAGGAGTATGTACTGGTGTTTGTGGGTGTAAGGCAACTGCTTTAGCTCTTTGCTGGGGATTTTGGGGAGCATTCCGTATATTGCTGATGGATTGTCATTATTCACAAGTGTTTGATTTAGACCCTGACTTATGATTATGCAACATGTTTGATTTTTGCCGTAATGCTCCGTATTAGACGGAATGCTACGCTCTGTGGGAAAGATATGATGCGAATGCTATGACTATGCAGGGATATCAATCCGGGACTCGGATCCCGTTGCTGCGAAGATCTCTGGCCGATCTGTCTGAAGTGGGCATCCCAGCTGGGGATGAGATTATTGAGATGTATCTGCTTGGAGGAATAGGTCACTGATAGACCCATTCTTGGTAATGAGGGACCCAGCTGGGGTTTGCAGAAGCCTTCGTCACTCTGTTGCGATTCTTTAGTGTGCTGCTCTTCTGGATAGAGGCTGAGTCTCTGTGGGGAAGTGGTTCCCTGGCTTTTGTGCTTAGTTGAGGAAGAATTATTGGCACCTCGGCTGGGGAGAAAATAACAAGTGGCAACTCAGCTGGGGAGAAAACACTTTGGGTGCTAAGGCTGAGTGTTGATTTGCCAGCTTGCTGGGATGAAACTTTCATGCCTCATGTCGTGTTTTGGATACCTGCAATCCTGCAAAGATAGGAACGTACAAGTAATCCCGAGGTATCCCTTACCGGATTCCATCATAGGAGTTCAGACACTTCCGAGAGTGAATATATTCCCTGCAAGCACACATTCTTTAAAAAAGAAACATCTGTGTTTATGCAAACAGACATCGGACATTTTGCAAATGAAAATAAAATGTACGAGACGAGACATGACTGAAAATCTGATTTTATTAATTCATATGCCCTGATTTGGCAAGATACAGTCAAAGGAAAAAATCCCCTAGAATGAGGAGATTGTTATAAATTGAGAGACAAAAATGTTGGCAATGTTGACGACGCTTCAAGGAGCTTCCCTTGGCTATGACTTGTATGACTTTTGACGTTCTTCTCGTCTTGCTTTCTGAAGAAGGCTGATTCTGAAAGAGGCTTGATCCTTTCGAAGCCTACCAAGTTGTAGGTGATACAGAAGAATTCAGAGTGCAGTTGTTCGCTTATTCCCTTATTTTGCATGGATCGCCCTTTCGGGTTTTCAATCCATCGGGATACCCATTTTTGCCTGAGTTGTCCAATGCGGCTTTTCAACTCAGCGGGCGTACATTTTTTAGCTTATTTTCCCTTATTTTTGCCCGAGTCTTTTATTCTGTTTTTGACTCGCCGGGATGCCCTATTTTTTCCTGGACTTACATTCTGTTTTTATGTCCAGCGGGTCATTTTTATGCGAAGTATTTTTTAACTGCATCTGAATTCACAGGAGACGGGAAGTCTTCCCCATCCATGGTTGCGAGCATCAGTGCCCCACCTGAGAAGACTTTCTTTACCACGAATGGTCCTTCATAGTTTGGGGTCCACTTGCCCCTGTGGTCTGTATGAGGAGGGAGAATTCTTTTCAGCACAAGATCTCCCACTTGGTACTCTCGGAGCCTGACTTTCTGGTCGAAGGCTTTCTTCATTCTTTTCTGATACAACTGCCCATGACAGATTGCAGCCAATCTTTTCTCTTCAATCAGACTCAGTTGCTCGTATCGGGATCGGACCCACTCAGCTTCGTTCAGCTTAACATCCATCATTACCCGTAGGGAGGGTAGTTCAACTTCAACTGGTAGGACTGCTTCCATACCATACACCAGCTGATACGGTGTTGCCCCAGTGGATGTTCTGATTGACGTGCGGTACCCATGCAAGGCAAATGGTAGCATTTCATGCCAGTCTTTGTAAGTAACTACCATCTTTTGCACAATCTTCTTGATATTCTGATTGGCTGCCTCAACAGCGCCGTTCATCTTTGGCCTGTAAGGAGAAGAATTGTGGTGTTGGATCTTGAAGTCCCGGCATAGCTCTGCCATCATTTTGTTATTTAGATTGGAACCATTATCAGTAATGATTCGCTCGGGAACTCCATACCGACAGATGATGTCTCTCTTTAGAAATCGAGCTACCACTTGTCTGGTAACATTTGCATAGGAAGCTGCTTCAACCCATTTGGTAAAATAGTCAATGGCTACCAAGATGAATCTGTGGCCGTTTGAAGCAGTCGGCTCAATCTTGCCAATCATGTCAATGCCCCACATAGCAAAGGGCCAGGGTGAAGACATCACGTTCAGAGGATTGGGAGGCACATGCACCTTATCCGCATAGATCTGGCATTTATGGCATTTCCTGGCATAGGCACAACAGTCAGCATCCATTGTGATCCAATAATAGCCTGATCTTAGCAATTTTTTAGCCATGGCATGCCCTCCTGCATGGGTACCAAAGGATCCTTCGTGCACTTCGTGCATCAACAAGTCTGCTTCTGTTCTATCAATGCATCTGAGGAGTACCATATCAAAGTTTCTCTTGTATAAGGAACCATCAGTATTCAGGAAGAAACTACCAGCAAGCCTTCTCAAAGTCTTCTTATCATTGGAAGATGCCCCAGGTGGGTATGATTGATCCTCCAATAAGCACTTAATGTCATGGAATCAAGGCTTATCATCTTTTACGGCGTCTGCTGCAAATACATATGCTGGTCGGTCGAGTCTGGACACTGAAATCCGAGGCACAAAGTTGGCAGCTTGAACCTTGATCATGGATGAAATGGTAGCCAGAGCATCTGCAAACTGATTCTCGTCCCGAGGGATATACTCAAGCTTGACCGTTGTGAAGAAAGTCAATAACCTTCTTGTATAATCCCTGTAAGGTATCAGATGATCCTAGTGGGTGTACCATTTGCCGTTGGTTTGATTAACTACCAGAGCTGAATCTCCGAATACAGTCAATGTCTTGATCCTGAGGTCAATAGCTTCCTCAAGACCCATAATGCAAGCTTCGTATTCAGCTTCGTTGTTAGTGCAGTTGAAGGTGAGCTTTGCCGAGAAAGGCATGTGAACTCCCTTAGGTGTAATGAGTACTGCACCAACACCACGACCATTCATATTAACAGCCCCATCAAACATCATAGTCCATTCTTCTTCCGGGTCAGGCCCTTCAGTGTGAACAGGCTCTTCATGATCTTTTGCTTTTAGGAACATGATGTCTTCATCAGGGAAGTCAAATCTCATAGGCTGGTAATCATCAATAGGTTGCTCAGCAAGATAATCAGACAATACACTGCCCTTGATGGCTTTCTGAGATGTGTACTGAATATCATATTCTGTGAGGATCATCTGCCATCTTGCAACCCGTCCGGTAAGAGCTGGCTTCTCGAAAATGTACTTAACTGGGTCCATCTTGGATATCAATAGAGTAGTGTGGGTCAACATATACTGTCTTAGTCGGCGAGCAGCCCACGCTAAAGCACAGCAAGTTTTCTCGAGCAGTGAATAACGTTATTCACAGTCGGTAAACTTTTTGCTCAGGTAGTATATTGCATACTCTTTTCGACCAGACTCGTCATGCTGGCCCAGCACACACCCCATTGACTCTTCTAATACTGTCAAGTACATTATCAGAGGTCTTCCTTCAACTGGAGGCATAAGGATTGGTGGTTCTTGCAGGTATTCTTTGATCTTGTCAAAAGCCCTCTGGCAGTCTTCATTCCACCTGACCGTTTGTTCTTTTCTTAACAGCTTGAACAAAGGTTCGCAAGTTGCTGTAAGGTGAGATATGAACCTTGAAATGTAGTTCAATCTACCTAAGAACCCCCGAACTTCTTTATCAGTTTTCGGTGCAGGCATTTCTTGAATGGCTTTGACTTTATCAGGGTCAACCTCAATCCCTTTCTCGCTTACAATAAAGCCCAGCAGCTTACCAGATCGTACCCCGAATGTGCACTTGTTGGGGTTCAACTTCAGTTGGTACTTCCTCAGACGCTTGAATAATTTCAGCAGATTCACCAGGTGGTCTTCTTCTGTGAGGGATTTGGCAATCATGTCATCCACATAACACTCGATTTCCTTATGGATCATATCGTGGAATAATGTTACCATAGCCCGTTGATATGTTGCACCTGCATTCTTCAATCCGAATGGCATCACCTTATAACAGAAAGTGCCCCAGGGTGTGATGAAAGTTGTCTTCTCCATGTCTTCAGGTGACATTTTGATCTGATTGTATCCTGAAAATCCGTCCATGAAGGAGAATACCGAGAACTGAGCCGTATTATCAACCAATACATCAATGTGAGGTAATGGGAAATCATCTTTCGGGCTGGCTCTATTCAGATCCCGGTAGTCAACACACATCCTCACTTTGCCGTCTTTCTTAGGCACAGGTACTATATTAGCAACCCACGGCGGATAGCTAGTCACAGCAAGGAACCCGGCGTCCCACTGCTTTTGTACCTCTTCTTTTATCTTCATTGCCATATCTGGGCGAGTACGGCGCAACTTCTGTTTTACCGGCGGGCAGTCTTCTTTTAATGGCAGCTTGTGCATGACGATATCGGTGTCCAACCCTGGCATGTCTTGGTAGGACCAAGCAAATACATCCGCGTACTCCCGAAGCAGATCAATCAGTTGTTCTTTCACTGAGTTTTGTAGGCAGGCCCCGATCCTAACTTCTTTCACGTCTTTATCTGTACCGAGATTAACTGTTTCAATCTCCTCCTGATGAGGAGTGATAACCTTCTCCTCTTGCCTTAACAACCTGGCTAGCTCTTCAGGAAGCTCAAAATCTTCTTCAACCCCTTCATCAGCTTGATTGATTGGATTGTCAAAGTCATACGAAGCCATAGATGTGCTGTTGTCGGTGCGGTCTGAGAGGCACTCTCTGCAAGGGTTTAGATTGTTCATTTTAGTGATTGATTTTAATCTTGTTTAGAAAAAGTGAAATGAAGTTATCATTTTGAAAACATTGCCATTTATTTTTGTACAAAAAGAAAAATGGAAAAACAGTGAGCGGAAAAGAAAAAGACTCGTTTGCAAAAGATGTCTAATTATCATTGATTGATCTGTTTGCACAAAATTACAGATGGCCCGATTACAAAATGAGTCTTGTCATCTTGGGCAAGATGCAAGACTTGATGCATGCTTAAAATATACAGGAAATAATAATTACTCTGCATGAGTAACCCTTATAATTTCCTGGGAAGACCAGTTTGAGATACGGCTCCCCGGGATCCTTGGACGTATCCAGCTCTCCAGGTTGCGCTCATCTTCCGACTCATCTTCCAAGTTGTTAACAGCATCAGGGGTGAGCATCCCCCCACTAACAAAACTGGGCTTCTTAGCAGCCTCTGCTTGATCTTGTTGAGTTGGTTTGTAACCCAACCCAAATCTATCCTCTTTCTTTTCCACAAGCAACAGCTTGCCCCAGCCTTGAGCATTCCCCTCTTCAACAACCTTCCTGGCTTGCTGGTAGGATGTCATGGAAGTCCCAAGTACAGCAGATGCTTCGTTAATGTTTAGGGCTTCAAATCCCTGACTCATGGTTTCATGGATCTCCCCATCCATCTCAATATATTTGTATGTAGCCAGATGGCTAACAAAAATATCTTCCTCTCCACAAATAGTAACGACTTGGCCCTCCCACTCGAATTTTAACTTCTGGTGAAGGGTTGAGGTCACGGCGCCAGCGGCGTGTATCCATGGTCTACCCAATAGACAGCTGTAGGCAGGCTGTATATCCATCACGAAGAAGGTCGTTTTGAAAGTCTGTGGGCTAATCGTTATAGGCAACTCAATTTCTCCCAGAACTGATCTCTTAGAACCGTCAAAGGCTCTTACTACCAAGTTGCTGGGGCGTAATGCCAATCCTTCATACTCTAGCTTCACAAGGGCTTTCTTAGGTAGGACATTGAGGGATGACCCTGTGTCCACCAATACATGAGAAAGAACTGCACCCTTACACTCCAAGGTAATGTGCAAAGCCTTGTTGTGATTGCGGCCTTCTGTTGTCAAATCAGTGTTGGTAAATCCTAGTCCATGACTAGCGTTAACATTTCCAACTACAGCTTCCAACTGATTGACGGTAATCTCCTCTGGCACATAAGCTGCGTGCAAGACTTTTAATAGTGCGTTCCGGTGAGCCTCGGAGCACATTAGCAATGATAAAATGGAGATCTTGGAAGGTGTCTGGTGAAGCTGGTCCACTATCTTGTAATCACTTTTCTTGATGATTCTCATGAATTCATCAACCTCTTGATCAAAAGGGGTCTTTAAAACTTCTTTAGCAACTTGTTCTTCCTGCACCATGCTCTTCCCTTTTGCCTTGGCAGCAGCTTCTGCTTCAGCAATGGGTCTTGGAATTTATGGGGCAAAAAGACGTCCGCTTCGAGTGAAGCCTCCGCCTCCTCCCACATTGTCTATTTGTGGTGAAGAAGTTGATGATTCAAGAGCGATTCTCTCCCCATTGCAGTACAGGTCAGAGCCGTAATGCCAAGGGATGGCATTACTGCTTTCATATGGAACAGGCCCAGGTACCGTGATGGTAACCGGGCTGACTGCAGCAGAGGAGGGTGTTGCAATAGTATGTGGATCATAGTAGATAGTGACTGGTGATATGGCAGGGGATGCCACTGCTGGTTGTTGAAAATTGCTGTTCGGAGGAATACTTGACGGATCATAATAAATAGTGACTGCTGAGATGTTTGCTGGTGTTGTGGGAGAAGATTCTAAATAGAGGGGTGCTGATGTTGTAGGAGTAATGTTTGTTGATAGGTGGCTTGTTGAAGTGATATCTGAAGCATTTGTTGATGAAACTGAAGAATTGTTTGGAATAATTGTTGTTGCAGTTGTAGGAGATTCTGGAACTGTTGTTGGAGAGATTGTTGGATTTGAAGGTATTGATGTTGTGATTTGAAGTAGACCATTCTGGATAAGACTGTCTATGCTGCTTCTCAAATTGTCACATCCATTCACCGAAATGTTGCAATAACCGCACCCGAGCTCACACCCAGGGAATATCTGGCATTCAAGGAGTTGAGCTTTAATCTCTACCAGGGGTGTCCGGATCTGCCCAACACTGGTTATTAAGAAAGACGACTTGTCTTCCTCAATAGCATTAATTCTGGGCCCTCCATGGTTGGGTATGGGGTTCTTGTTAACATTTGGCGGTGGTGCAAAGTTTAGAGCTTTAGAATCTACCAAGTCTTGCACCTTCATCTGTAAAGCTCTGCACTTCTCTGTACTGTGGCCAGGTGCGTTGGAATGAAAAGCGCATCTGGCGTTAGCGTCGTAATTTCTTGGCAAACTGGAAGGATCTGGTGGTGCCAACGTCCTTAACTCAACCAGGTTGAGCTTCAGGAGCTGTGGCAGTAAAGCGGCATAGGGCATAGGGATTGGATCAATCAACCTATTGGCCTGAGATGGTCTCTGTTGGAATGGTCTTTGCTGATTGTTGTTGTTGTAGTTGTAGTTTCTCTGAGGAGGATACTGAGTTTGTTACTGGTAATGGGTTTGTTGTTGTGGTTGATAAGCTGGTTGCCGAGGAAGTGGAGAGGGAATGGTGACTGCTGCTACTGACCTATGAACATACTGGGATCTTCCCCTGCTGGTATGGATAGCATTAGTCTCACCAGTTCTTCTTGGACCTACAAAAGGCTTTCTGGGGTTGCTGGACGAGCTGGCACCGTTGTCAGAAATCTTGCCCATCTTTAATAGGCTCTCGATTCTTTCCCCGGCTATGACCACGTCAGCAAAGCTAGTGGAAGAAAAGGAAGCTAGCCTGTCAATGTATGTCCCTTGGAGGGTGTTCATAAACATATCAGCCATCTCCCTCTCTGACATGGGTGGCTGGACAGCAGCAGCAAGCTGTCTCCACCTCTGAGCGTACTCACGAAAGCTTTCCCTTGAAGATTGAGACATTCCCATCAGGAGGGTCCTGTTAGGAGCCATATCCAAGTTGTACTGGTATTGTCTAATAAAGGCCTCAGCCAGGTCCTTCCAGCATCTAATGGTTGCTCTAGTCAAGTGAGAGTACCATTCCCTTGAAGCTCCTGTCAAGCTATCTTCAAAATAAAACATCCATAGCTTTTCGTCCATGGTATATGCCTTTAGCCTCCCCAGAAAGGATTGTAAATGGGTTCGGGGACAGGAAGTTCCGTTGTACTTCTCAAAGCACGGAGGTTTAAACTTGTGGGGAATCCTGACCCCGTCCACTAAACCCATGTCCATAACATCAAAGCCCAAAGAATTCTGAGACTTCAGAGATCTCAGTTTCTCAGCAATCTCATCTAGCCTCCTGTCATAGGCTTCATCCCCAGCTCCCATCACTGTGAACTGATCTTCCTGGGGGTCTTCTTGTAGTACCCTGCCTGCAGTGGCATTCCCTTGCACATTAGCAGGGATGTTGATTTCTGGATGAAGGTGGGGTTCATACACTGGAGGATTAACATGAGGCTGAACTCTCTCATTGTTGCTCGTTCCCCCAGTCCCTAGATGGGGTTCCTCCTGGGTCTGTCTTTCTACTAAGGCCCTCAATCTCTCTTGGCTCTGTGCCAATCCATTCATCACCTCCATAAACTGGGTCATCTGATTTCTCATTTCCAGTCTCTCATTGGTCATTTGATTCCTGACCTCTGTAAGGTCCTGTTGTACTTGGTCCATTTGTATACCCGGAAGGTTGTTGCGGGTGGGATATCTGTGTGGACGATTGAGTGGGAACACCCGACGTCGAGCAATAGTTCCTGAATCACAACAGAGTTAGTAACAACAAAACAAAAACCTACAAAACAAAACAAAAGTTAGTATGCAATGCAGTATGCTCATTTGTTTCCAAGGTATCCAGCTTGGCATTTGGTTTTGACCTTTCCAGACCCCGAGGAAGATGTTGTTTGTTGTTGCTCAGGAGAGGGAGATTCAAATGAAACAAACTAATGAATATATTACAAAAAAAATGAATGATACATAGTTTTTTTTTTTCACAATACATGCCCTCTGAGGGGTCAAAATACAACATAAGAAAAAAGGAAAATACATGAAAATGAAAGCAACAACAAGCAAAAGTCAGACACCAAGACCAAACTCATCCTCCTGGACTTCCTTTAAAAGTGCTTCAGTCACAGGGTCAGCTGGATGCTCTGTGAGATTCCTGATGAGAAGATTCCTGGTGGCAATAGCTGCAGTTAGCTTCTTGTGTCTGCCCTGGTCCTTTGACCTCTTCACACCAGCCCTAATCTTCAACTCTGAGATCTCCCTTTGAGCTGCTAAAAGGGCTTCCTGTTGCTCCTTTGTATTAGCCTCTAACTGCTCAATCTTGTCCTGGGTTCTCTTATCCTCCTGAGTGCGAGCTTCAGTGATCCTGACCCACCTAGCTTGGCTCTCCTTCAGGTAAAGATCAGTCCTAGCTCTCTGGAACTGGGCCTCTTTACAGGCATTCTTCAAAATCTGTTCTCCAGCCCTTGACTTCTTGATGTAGTCCTCTGACTTTTCAATCCTGGCTAGATGCTCCACCTTTAGCTTTTCTAACCTTTCAATGTCCAGACGACCATCACTCCTCTCCCAGAGGGTTCTCTTCAAGGCTTCAGACAAATTCTCATTCCTCTCTTTTAGCTTCTCAAACTCTTCCAGGCTGACAGTTGCTGGAGGTGGTGCTGTGGAAGGTCCAGGTACATCCTCAATGGTGAAGGGCATCCCAGAAATTTGAGTCCTGGCATGAGACCAATCATAGTATTGAGATGAGGCCACATTGTTGCATCTCCCAAGAATGGTTACCCCTTTAGTCTGGACATTGTCCCAAGCCCAGGATGCTTGCCTGACAATAGCCAGATTAGGCTTGATCTCACAATAAAGGGTCTCAGCTAGATCTTGTACTCTAGGAGGGTGGACCAATGCATAGCCCAGTTGTCTTTTGAATAGCAGAGGGTTATAGTTGATGCAACCCTTCACTCCTATCAGAGGTACATTGGGGAACTGCCCACAACTGGTAATGATGTCTCTGCCCTTAGTGCTCTGAGTGCACCACCTGATATCATCTGAGGTCAGAGCAACAAGCCTCCTAGCCCAGTTCTTTTGTTGATGAGGGTTCAAGAATGCATCAGTCTTTGGCAAATGTTTGAGCAGCCAGGTATGGAACAGGGGAGCACAGCATCTCACCAATCTTCCTCTCTGCTTTTCATTCCTTTGGTGAACAGAGTAGTAGAAATCTCCCAGTAAGGTGGGCACTAGGTTCCTCAGAATGAAAAGATGGATTGCATTCTTGCTAATAAACTTAGGCTCATCTGCAAATAATATAACCCCATATATGCTAAGGGCAAATAATGCACAGACTGCCTTCCACTCCCCCAAGGAAGCCTTCAGAATAGCCTGAGAGGTCAAGAAATCCAAGTGTAGACCAGAGATTCCAACCTTTGCTGTCATGTTCTGCTCAATCAGAATTGGTTCCAGATACAATGCCTTTGCCACCTCTTCATTACTAGGAAAAGCCATCTCAGAGTTGAAGGGGATACCACCCCTGATAGGCACACCAATCAGTGATGAATACTCCTCCAACAAGGGTCCCAACTGAAAATTCTGGAAGGTGAAGCACCTCAGAGGGGGATCATAGAACTGCAGGCAAGTATGAATCAAGCTCCTCTGAGAAGGGTCCAAATCCATAACCACATCAAGGATGTCTCCGTAATGTTCTCTGAATAGTGATATATGGTCTGGAGTAATCAGGGCCTGGACCTTCCTGATGCCAGCTAGCTCAGGCTCAAAGAAATGATAGGAGATGTTGCTCTTCTTAGGTGCCATGTTGCTGAAGAACAGGTGCTGATGATGATGACTGATACTAGCAGATGGGCCACTGACAGGCTGAGACTGGTGATGCGGGTGACTGAAGTAGGTAGCTGATGAGGAATAGCTGAAACAGGCACTGGTGAAGATAGGTCTATGCAGATGAAGGGGTCAAAACCAAGCCAAAATACAGTATGGATACCCTGAAAAAACAAATAAGCAAATGTCAAATGATGCAATGATGATGTATGCAAATGATATGCAAGGGTTTGTGATCAAGCTGGATCTGATTAACTGCCTTGATATAGGTCCATGTATGTTCAAGAAATCCAGATGGAGGTTCATAAGTCCAGTAACCAAGGTGGGGGACTCAAATAAAGAGTCACATGTCCTGGGTTAAAAATCACAAGAACTGTTCCAAAATGGAGTACTCTTAAAGTAACAGGGTATGTTGAGGTCAAGGGTACCTGCAAACCTGTAAAGAACCCAACCCCCTCAGAGGTGATGTTCTAAAACAAGGATCCTCAGACTTGGATCAGTTATGAGAAGTGTAAACACTTCTAACCCGGAGGTACAGTGTTTACAATAACCATAAAAGATCCTCCTCTAATTCACCTCAGTTTCTGAAGGTCAATACTAAAGGTCATTCAGACTTAGCAGGCTTCCCAGATAGCCCTAGCACTACAGGAAATCTGTAGCACAGAGTTCTCAAGAAGAAACTCATATCTGAACCGTGTTTCATATTCCCGCACCAGACCGAAATGGAATAGGAAAGAACATGAACCACTCTAGCCTAGGTGTCACTCAGGTCCCAGGTATAAGACCTCAACTCTCAATAGAACCCCACCCACCAAAACAGAAACAACAAATCCAGCCAGAATAGTATGACAGTATGATGTATATAAAGCTGTAAAAGAAAGCAATAAAACAACTGTACATAAAGCAAAAAACAAAATAAATATACAAGCACAAATAGCACATAACACCCCAGTAAACACAAATCAAACAAGCGCTAGGAGGAACCCACAAAAAGAACCAGAAGCCCTGGTTACAGTGTAAGTATCCCCAGCAGAGTCGCCAAGCTGTCGCTCCCGATAAAATGGGAATGGCCCAGATAAAGGTACAGACGCGAACGGTCGGCGAAAGAGGGATGTGAGAACACACAGGAGTGAACTCACAGGAAATGAATAGAGTCGCCAGCTAGGCATTTTTATCCCGAAGGAAAGGTAATGCTGCATAGACCTAGAAAAGATATGGATAAGACGGTTGCGAACCAGAGAGACTGAGAAAGGGGGTTGGTTACAACCTGGGAAGGTATTAGCGCCCAGATTGTCCGCCGTACTCGACGGGATCCACGCTTAAAAGGTTTGTGTTTTAAAGGGGTAGTGTCAGTGCAATTTGTGTATAAAAGAGCTGGAAAAAGGATGTACAGGTGTCAGTGTAAGTGAAGTGAAGTGTATAAGTGAAGTGTCAGTGTAAGAACGAAGATGAAATGCTCATGATAATGAGGCTAAAGAATAAGGCTAGAAGGAGGGGGAATATATAGAGACTTTTGTTCGATAACCGTTAGGTTATGCCTACGTATCCTCTCGTGCAATGAGGAAGTCAGAACACCGTAGTTCGACTCAAAGAGACTGAAAGGTAAATTGACTTGATGAACTGCTTGCTTGTCTATACTCAAGTGTATGACCTGTCTGGCTCAGGTGCAAATTGTCTTGCATTAGACAGAAGAAGCAAGTTCTCCTTTATGAGTGAATAAGATGAGAAAAGAATCTCGGAGGAGACGATTATTGTTTGTTTTTGAGTTTTCAGTCTTTTATTGCTTTTTGAAGTTTGTCATAAGTTAATGAGCTTAAGCCTAAACCAATGGGTTAGTAAACTCATCACATCATCCCTCTGATTAGGGGTAATGAGGATACCTTAAGTGTGAAGTCAGCATCTCACACTTAATCACCATGATGTAGGATTAAGATCATCAACCTACTTGCAATTATTTAGATGTTTTTTGTTGTTTTTGTTTAGTGTTGAGTAATGAGATTAAGCCATAATCAAGGATTAAACAGACTCATTACACCATCCTAATAGAAGGATAATAGATGAGAGTGTTTAAGCTGAGGAAAACTCCTCAACTTAATCCATGATTAGGGATTAAACTCATGACAAAACAAAGCCTTTATTAAGTGGATTTTAGTTAATGATATGATGATGAAGTGATTTTTAGGGTTTGTAAGACAACTTGAGGGGGACTTGTCCATTAACACTAGGGTTAGTTCTTCTTAACCAATTAAGGAAGAATTAGAACCCTAATGCAAGGCCCAAGTTACAAGCTTGATGTCTTGATGATTATTAAGTGAATTGGTTAAAGGATTTAAACACATTAAGGGTTTAACACTTAGGATTAAAGTTATACACTCCATCCTAATAGAAGGGTGCAGGCATAAGCTTAATCACAAAGCCTTAAAGCCTTTAGGGTTTAGTCCTTGATTATGAGATGAGAAGAGAAGACTCAATGAGACACAAAGGTAAAAACTAAGTGGGGGACTAATCAAAACCCTAATTATTGTCATGCTTGGTTGTTCCTAGGGTTTGTGAAGTTTACAAGAGAAATCTTCAGATGAACCACCAGGAAGCAGATGAAAGGAGCAAAGAGAAGCAAAGTAACTTGCTTCATTCAAGAAGACAAGTCACTTGAAGAAAGAGAGTAAGAAGAAGAAGAAAGAGCAAGCTCAATATCAACCACAAGATAAAATGCAGCAATGATGCATAAGAGAGATGAAAAGAAAATGTGAGAAGTGAAGGCAAATTCACTTCTCAAAGTGACTTACCACCTGAAAAGTTAGTGAAAGAAATGCAATGCAATGCAAAATGAGATGAAATGGCATGATGCAAATCAAAACCAGAAGCACACACATGATGTTAATGATGCTATGAGATGATGCAAACATGAATCAAGGCATGAGGATGATCATATGAACATATGGATGCAAGAGAAGCATGCTTAGAACCATGAACATACATGAAAAGTTATGAAATGCAAATGACATACAAAATGGCAAATGAAAAATGCAATGATCAAACATGTTTCTAATATGTCTTAAGATGTTTAATGAATCAAATGGATGCATAAAATGTCATGGCAAGTCATAGTATGCAAGCAAATGCAAGATGAATGCAAAAGGAAGCCCAAATTAGGGTTTATGATCAATGCATCAAACAAAAACCAAAACCAGAAGCAAACATCAAGATAAAAAATTGAAAATGCCTCCAAGGGAACCCTAAACCTATACAAACTTACTGCCCAAAGGAGGGGTTCTAACTCTTAACCTAATGAGGGTTATGAATTTCTTAAGAATGCTAGGGTTTTAAGGTACCTTGTCAAGAAAAATGTCAAACAAATTGAAAATGCAGGATCAAATCATGCCAATTTAATCCCATGAACTACATGATATGCAAGACACAATGCAAAAAGAATCAAAGTCCAACTCTCAATGGTTAGGCAGAAATGAATTTTGGAAGCTTGGGACAAAATATTGCCTTGAAATGATTTTAATTCCATGAAAAATTGTCAAAAGACATCAAGATCAAAAAATAAATTTGGTTTGAGGGTTGGACAATGTTTCTAAATGATTTTAAAGGTTTCATGAATTTTTTGGTGATTTTTAAATACCTAAAAGTATTTTTAATTAATTAATTCTCATTAATTAATTAAAAATAAACTTTTAAATGATTTAAAAATATTTTTTAATGCAAAAAATAAAAATAAAAATGTTTTTGGTTTCTGAAAATTAATAAAAGTTTGTATAAAAATTTTCAGAATTTTTTAAAATGTTTTACTATTTTTAATAAAATGAAGAAAACAAATGAAATTAAATGAAATAAAATTGAATAAAAAATGAAAGTATGCAGGATGGAAGGCTCAGATGCAATCTGGGTTTAAAACGTTTGACTGGGCGCGCATCTGGACGGCCCAAGTTCAAACCAGCCTAATTTTAATTAATTAATTATTAATCCATAATTAAGAGTTAATGAAATGATCCAGGCCCTCTATACGCGCGCGGGAAACAACATCCAGTGGCTCACATTCAAACTTGGTGCCCTAACCCTAATTATCAATTAATCACTCTCAGGTCACCGGAGACGAGCTCCGGTCGTCTTCTCCGGTGACCTCCCTCCCTGAAAATCTCCAAAACACTCCCTAGGTCAAATCAAACCCCCCAAATCTCCAGAAATGATCCCTAAGCCCTCTAGAACAAGAATCCAACCTCAAAGCTCATTTCTTCTTGCTCAAAACCATGATTCGAAACAAAAATGCAAAAATGGCAAAACTTTCAGAGAAGCAATACACACTCAATACTCAATCATTTTCAAAAATAACAAGTTCAGTGAACTCAGGGGAGCATGTAGATCACTTTAGAAACAAGAAGAGAGAGTTCTGGAAAAATGAATTCCCATGGCTACCTGAATCGAAGCTTTCCAATCAGGGACTTTCTGGCCAGTTTCTTGCTTGCAATCAACCCCCCTGGACCTCCTGAGAAGCTTTCAAGACTTGTTTGAAGTTTGTAATGGTTGGCTTGAAAGATGGCTGAAGTTCTGCTCAAAGAGGGGCAGAAATCGTATTTTTGTTTCTGAGGGTTTCAGGCTATGGTGATGGGTGCTTTGTGATCAGTGAAGTGTGTTGGGATTGTTTGTGAAGTTTGTTTTTGTGTTTGAGGCTTGTGCAATCAGTTTCGAATGAAAATGCAAGTTGGAGCATAAACTTGAAAACTAGGGCTTGGGTCTGTTTCAGCATGAAGTGTTATGTGCTTTTTCTTGCTTTTGGTGTGTATAAACAATTGTGATAGGTCAGAGAGTTGGTGCTGGCCTATTGTGATTGGTATGGGCAAGTTGCCAAAATGTCAACTTGACTTGTACTTGAAGCATGGGCTATGGTACAACTTGCTTTTTGACATGCTTGGGCTCAGCTTGAATCAAGGAATGTTGTGAAAAGAGTTTAGAGGCAAGGCAGCAAGTAGTTTGTAGCTTATGATGAGTTTTGCAAGTTGGTTCTAGTTTGGTTCCTTTGAGATATCTTGCTCCATAAGCCATAAAAATGAGAGATCTTTTGGTGCAATCTGACTTTTAGGTCTTGGTACATGTTTGTGTGAAGATTAGAAGTTAGTTTGATAGCTCAATTTGCCTTGACAAGTGAATTTGCAACTTTGCCTCTTTGGTAGAAACCTTGAAATTTTGTGATTTTTGCCAACTTTGACAAGCCATAACTTTTGATCAAAAATGAATTAGGTCATGTTCTTGTACTTTTTGAAAATGGAATGATCCATTCTACAACTTTCATGACCAAAGTTTTTTCATTTGAAGCATTTTTGAATCAAAAAGCAAAGGTTGAAAAAGTTTCCTAAAATGGCAATTTCATTAAAAGTCAAACTTTCCCAAAAAAGTCAACTTTGCAAAAGACTTGAAATCCTTCAATTTTGTGAACTTCCAACTTCTTCTATGATCAAATAAAGATCATATACAATCAAAATGATGAAGAACACCCTTTGGTTGGGTCATTGGGGGCCTCAGATGCCCTGATTTTACACTGACTTGCCCAGAAAGTCAACTCTTGATCAGATGACTTCCCCATGGAATTTCTTCATGAAAATTGATATGCATACTCCCTATACCATATAGAGACCAATATAAACAAGAATTACCAAAAAATTTGGAGTTATGGCCTCTGAAACCAAAACCCTAATTCTAGGTCATCTGTGCAGTCAAACCTGGCCCTGCTTCCATACCATTCTCAGTTCTTGTGATTTTTTGACATTCTTGATTTTGAGAGGATATAATATGATGTTTGAACATACATGGACCCCTTTGAAGTGATTGATGACCTTTGGAGTGGCTCAAGAAGCTCTTGGATTGCTCAGATCACAAACCCTAGATGCAGATGACTTTGAATCTATGCAGTGAATCAAAAATGTGGTATGAGATGCTATGATTGGATTAATGCATATGAAATGATCACAAGCCATGGTGTGAATGGGTGAGGGAAAATTTGGGGTGTTTACACATCTGCAGTTGCAGCAGATCCAGTTGGATATCCTGGAGGTCCGTACGATACCAGTGTTTTGGTTTCGTACGAGCATCATGTTGTCAGACGGTTATGGTTCGGTGAGGTAAGTAAATTATAATTTTTTTACCACTGAATAAAAATTGAAATTATAATTATTTAGTATTGAATAAAAACTGAAATTATAAGTATCTATTGTATAATTTGTTTAATTTTATTTGTTTTCAGGAGAGAGGTGCAAAGAAGGAGTTGAAGGTGGCAGGACATGGATTGAAGTTGACTCATATGGTTCCCCAGCAGCTTCCATCGGAGATTGAGGCTTTCATATCTAGGTTCGGTTTAGCTTCCTTACAAAGAACCAGTTTGAAGAAGATCGATGCAAACTTGGTTTCTGCATTTGTTGAGAGGTGACATCTAGAGACATCATCATTTCACATGTCGTTTGGTGAAATGACGATCACTCTGGATGACGTGGCATGTTTGCTTCACTTGCCCATCAGGGGGTATTTTGGACCCCTCAAACCATCAGTGAAGACATAGTTGTTGAGTGGGTCGTTGACTACCTTGGAGTGTCAGCGAGAGTGGCACTATACCAGGTCCATGAGTGCAGAGGTTCGTACTACAAGATTGAGTGGTTATATGATCGATTCGTAGAGCATCGAGCTGCTTCATCGTGAGCATATGCGACCATATGTTATTTGATGATGTTAGTGGGTTGCACGATCTTTGTGGATAAGTCGTTTACACTTGTGGAGGCACGATACCTGGCACTATTTAGGGACTTGGATGGGTTGCCGAACTATAGTTGGGCAGCAGCTGCATTGGTGACCTTGTATAGGTATCTTAGAGATGCGTCCATGTTCAGTTGTAAACAGCTCGGTGGTTATCCGACTCTCTTACATATATATATTTAAATTCAGTTTATTGATTTTTTTAATTCTAATGTTAATTTTATTATGTTGATTATGTTATATTTAATTATTATGTTATTGTGTGTCTACATTGATTCATCGCTACCTTCAGCAGAATGCAACTGAAGAGGATGATCCACATTTTGCTGATCTGTTTGCAGCTTTACGTATTGCTCGTTCACACTGATCTATAGTTATGTTTATGTTATATGTTATTGATATTTTTTAGACTTGGTTTCTGAATATCTTGACATTTGAACTTATATGTACGATCTTATTTATGTTATATGTTATTGATAGTTTTTAGACTTAAAAATTGAAATTAAAATTTAATTCCATAGATTATAATTCATAAAGTGTTGCAAACATATAATATAATTCATGAATAAAAATGAATAACATAGTTTATAATTTATAATGTGTTCGTAATATAGGCGTAAGTTGTTGCCAATGTTGTAGACGTGCTGCAAATCCTACCATCCACGATGTTGCTGCTGGATAACGAAATTTCTTCCAATCTGTTGTCACTGGTGGCAATGGAAATCCTTCTTTCATGTTAACCTGTATAAAAAATTAAACAAAATATTATTTAACATTACTCAAAACATTTACTAACAATATCCAATTATAACAATGTTTACCTGAATCCAATGATTTGAGTTTAAAAATCCAATGCAATAAAATGAGACATTCGATGAGAATGTAGTTGTCATAGGGAAGAAAGTCAAGCATTTGAATCCTAAACAGACAAGTACCACATTATACCGATTCGCAATCACGTAACCCATGTCTGGTAGAGTCAACCATTTATTTGGTGGTTGAGAACCACTTCCCTCTATCTTCAAAGAATCTCTCACTTCAGCTAACCGATCAGCAAATAAATTGGCATATAAAGATGATCTTTCATTATGTATAATTTCCAACTCCAAGTCTCGACGAACCATTGGCCAACCATCTTCAACATAACCCCGCAATGAAACTCTAAATCCACAATTACCATCTGACAATACGTTGACTACGTCATCAATAAATGACCTAATATGATTAGGAAATTGAAGGATGAACTGTTTAGATGATTGTGCAGTTTGTGATAATTTCAACTTCTTTTTCACAGGTTGTGATGGTTGAGATTTCTTTTTTGAATTTTGGGATGGTTGAGATTGTCGTTGTGAAGATTGAGATGTTTGATCAACATACTCATGATACGAAGGGTCCCTATAAACATCATACCCTACAGGTTTTTTGTCTTTTTTCTTGACTCCACCTTTTGTTTTTATTTTTTCAGGTGGTGGTAACAAAGAAGTCGTTGTGGGAAATGCAAGTTCATAAACCCTACTATGTAATACCCTTCTTCCAACAACATCTTGTGACCTATACCTTTTCCACAACTCATCCATTGCAGATTTCTTACCCACCTCTGATTCCTCATCTAAGTCTTCTTCCAACTTAATTTCCATACTTAGTTTCCTCCAATGTACATGCACAGTGTCAATTGGTATCGGAATACCACTAATTATATACCCTGCCAACTCACACGCGTAAGGTAATCCATAAGTTGTTCTAAGAGTACAACAACATCTGTCCTTGTTAGTTCCAAGATAATCAATTCTAGTTAACTCTTCAGCAACGCGCCTCAATGCAGCTCGCGACACTGAAGTACGTAAATATGTGTAAAATGGACTTGAATAGACATGTGCAACTTCATACACACTCTTTTGAAAAGAAGCTTGAATGTTACTAATTTGTATCTTTAAGTTGTCATTCATGGCCTCCTAATATTTGACCATGTCACAAATACTATTACCCAACATCTGCTTTAACTTCCAATGAGCAGACTCAACCCTATAATAATACATATTTAAACTAAGTAAGAAAAATACAAAATTCACAAAAATTATATTTTAGGATCTAAATCAAAACATACGGATTAGTCGTCGTGTTACCCATATGTACAACTCGATTAATCCATGTGCAAACAAATCTCTGTCTATGTGGTGTCAACCATGTGTCGTTCACGTACTCAAAAAATTTAGGACAATCAACACACTCCTGCTCAAGTTCTTTTAAATGTTGAGCATACTCAACCTCATCACTAGCCCATACAACATCCGTCCATCATTTGCCAATTGACTCTTGCATATCAGGAGCCTCTAATAGTTTCCTTTTTGCACCAACATTTTTGTTAATGTGAAACTGACATAGCAAATTATTTGTCCTTGGAAACACAGTCTCAACGACTTTCATCAAAGCAAGATCTCTATCTGTCATCATCATTTGTGGAAACAAATCTTTCTTCACAAACAATTGTTTAAGCTTATCTAACACCCAGCAAAAAGTCTCAGTCTGTTCAGACTCAATATACGCAAATGCGACAACATAAGTCATCTCGGTTGATGTCATGCCAACAATTTCAAACAAAGGTTGCCTGTATTTGTTTGTCTTGTAAGTTTTATCCATAACTAACACAATAGGAAAAATATTCAACAACTTAACTGAATCTGGATGTGCCCAAAATATATCTTTAATAACTTCAGAGTCGTCTCTTTTTCTACTCCAATAAACATAACTTGCAGCCTCGATAAGCTTAAACAAATGTTGTATCTCACTTCTATGACCTCTTATCTCTTTTTCCATCATACTCTTCTGCTTGTATATTTGCGTGATCCGAGTGACACAATTTGGATCTCGCTCGTGCAAGGAATGCAATATATTTCTAGGTGCAACCTTTCTCTTTGTTAAATCAACAACATGTTGCTTCTGATCCGCTGTCAACCTACCAACAAATGAGTGACCTTCTAATCTATCAGGTAAATCATGGTTATGAACCCCGCATTTTACATCAATCTTCCATCCAGATACATCTTTTGTCAGAGTCGACCTGATCTTAAATGGACATCCACATTTTTTCGTCGCACTTTCGATTCCACTACGAATGTCCTTGTATTTCCCACCTTTATCACAAGCAAATATTATTTTGTTACTTCTTTCTCTCTTGCCTGTTTGTGTATCTGAACGAGTGATGATGACCGTCACTTTATTTCGTAATCCGGTGTCTTTAACCCATCTTATCACCTCATCTCATGTACCAAATCTCTCTGACGTTGTAAATACATTTGACGTATTCACACATATCGGTTCTTTTTCGTATATAGGTACTGCACCTACACAATAAAAATATTTTTTAATAACAAATTATAAAAAGATTTAAAAAAAAATACACACCGGAACACTTTATGTAAGTCTTCGGTATTATACTTGATACAAATCGGAACACTTACATGAAGTGTTCCGGTACACAGACACATGGCTACCGGAAAACTTAATGTAAGTGTTCCGGTACGGAACACTTCCATTAAGTCTTCCGGTGAACAAAAATAACAAAACCGGAAGACTTTCCCAAAGTCTTCCGGTTTGATAAATAACGTACCGGAACTCATTCTTTAAGTCTTCCGGAACGTGCTTTTTTGGGTCACTTTTTCGGAACTCGGACGGTCTGACATAAATGGTAAAAAATAAAATAATAAAATATAATCAGGGTTATAATAGGCATTTTGAAAAATATGTAGGGGTAAATGTATAGATGTGGGGGTATACGGTAAAACCTTCTGAATAGGAGGTAACACCTCAAAGCACACTCCTGGTGGTAGGTAAACAGTTTTGCTCTAACAACAAAAAATGCAACCAATTCATTGTGTATGTCTCTAACATCTACTTATTCTGAATGTGACTACTACTTAATGCATTTAAAACTAACTATTTTATCTAATACATTAATAAATAAAAATGTTAAATGAGAAACTTACTCAAAGAAGTGTTAAAAGGATGAAAAATGTTAAATGTAGTAACTAGAGTGAGTTAGGATTGGTACTATTAAAGCATAGGCATTGTTGCCCATTGAAAAATTGACTGAAAGAATGTTGCTCATGAGCTCCAATGGGGGTATCTCAAAAATTGAATATAAAATGAAGGAGAAAAACGAGATTATTTGCGTGTTATATATATATAAATTAAACGTGTTTCTAAAAAAAAACTCATGAATTTGGAAAATGATTAATTTAGAGATGTATTTGCGGATAAATCCTAAAAACACATATGAAGATACATCTTCGAATTAAATTTTGATAAAGTGAGGGAAATTTAACCATTTACACTCATTTTATATGAAAACGGTACGTGCAAAAATACATCGTCGAAAATTAAGAACTTTTTTACTTTCCACCAAATTTTTTTGAAGAATCTATAGAGGTAAGAAAATAAATTCTCATGCATATATTCATTTTAAGTTATATTAATTGTATTCTATTTAAAATGATTGTCTTTGAAAATCTCGGTTGAAGTTATTCATTTTATATTTTAAATAAATTTAAATGTTATTATAAGATTGAAAAAAAAACGGTGATGACTTTATAGGAGTAGTTAAGTTTTCATTTCAAGATATAGTAATAATGCCTGGAAGATACGAATAAAGGCAATTGATTTATTAATATTTTTGGTACAAAGAACAATTGATTTTTTAATTGGTTATTAGTTGTCTTTATCTGATTTCGAAGAAGTGATAATTCTTTTATATAAAAGTTTGGTCCAATATAAACTAAGGCTACCTAATTGATTTAGACATAATTTTACCTAAAACTTAATCATTTTACAGATATTTAGTGGGGAGCTTTAAAGATATTTAGGTCGGCAAGCTATAATTGGTCAAGGTGAAGTAATGTTAAAAATTCAAAATCGCATAGTCTCCGGTGGTTGTCATTAACAGCGTGGCAAGGTAAACTTTTATAGTTTAAAATTTACTCAATTAAATTAAATTATATAAAATAATAACTCTAACAAAAGTAAACTCTTGATTTATTATGTGGCAGTTGATTAAAATTAGGAGTTAATTTTTTTTTTAACGAGTGAGAAAGTGTATCGTAGAAGTAGACTAATTATAATTCTATAGCGAAGATTAGTAAAGTTATAGTCAAATTCTCTTGTAAATTGTTTATTAGTTCTTCGTGTTCTCTTTATATGGTAGCTATTATTAGTCTTACACGAAAGTTCATCAAAGACAATTTAATGTGATTGTGATTGATTGATATGACCTCTTAATGGTGATTGTGAATCAGAATTGATTGTTACAGATCTTGGATTATGATATCTCTTCATCGATCTGAAATGTACTCTCAATTATATTTCAATCTAATTTGCACTAGACTTGGGCCAACATAGCCAATATAACTCATTAGATATTTCAACTATCATTTTCCTTTCTAGGTGAGTCCTTAATTGGGGCGATCTCCATTTGGTTTGGGTTGACTCTTGCCCGCTCCAGGATCCGACCCCAAGAAACCGGACATGTACACCCTAATCAAGCATGAGTTGCGTAAGGGTGAAGTTCTTTCCTAAGGAATATCAAGAAACTGGACATGTACACTGAAATTCTGGCAATTGATATACAATGTCGAACACGATGTCACGACACCAATAACAACAAGTTTAAAACACAATAAAAGACAAATACAGAATTAAAGAACACAAAGAGTTGTTAACCTAGTTCGGTACAATCACACCTACTCTAGGGGCTACTAAGCCAATAAGGAACTTCACTATCAGTAGTATCAATTCAAAGATCCACAGCAAACACCCCAGTTTGCAATCTTTTCACTTAATTCCTACCCAATGACAGTTCTACCTAGGAACTCCTAGATATGAGATCCCTTTCACTCCCCCTCAATCACATCAGTGATCTTAAACAAACAACTCAGAAAATGTGAAGACACTCTTCAAAACAATCTTTGACCTTACTTAAAAGCTTCAGTCAAATACAAACACTCTTGCTTAAAAGCTTTGAATGGACAAAATACAAATGCACACCTAGTCCAGAAAAATCATCAAAGAACAATTGCTTGGCTCACAAGAAAATTAAAATACACATGTGAAAAACGCTAAATAACAATCCTTATTTTCCACACATTCACACTAGGGTAAAACAGCCTTAAGTAAAACCTTGAATTGACATTGGGTCTGCTGAACTTGCACAAAACAGATAAAATAATTCCTTAAATAAAGGAACAAAATTAGAAAGAATAAATGTTCTGCTAAAATAACTCAATGTTGAATCCTTCTATTCCTTCTGAAAACCCATGCTAAAACCACAACAAAATATCAATTTTAATGACAGCAGGACGCACACACAAAATAGGATTCACTTAGGTCTTCAGGCCCAGTCAGAGATGTCATGACATCAGTATTGACATCCTGATAAAAATAGTTGCACACATAAACTTCACACATGCATAATGCTTAAATCACATGTCATAACATTGCTTATGACATCCAGAAACAAATAAAGTTTTACCACAAAATGTAGTCAATCTAAAACATCTACAAACTCCCCATTTGGTAAATTTTTTGCTAAAACAATTTAAGCATTATCAGAACAAACAAACAGCAGCAGCAGAAGCACACACATTAGAGAGGACTCCCCCTCAAACCAACAGCTGTATGAGATTACAGCAACACCAAAAGAAACATCAGTTGTACCAAAGTACAGCACACCAGCAACAACAGAAGCACCAGAAAACATAATTTGTGCACACAGTAAAAAACCAAAAAACTGTAACAAAGTACAACACAACAACAACAGCAGAAAATAGAGAGATATTCCATCTCCCCCTCAATCTATCAAGCCCAGCCCTGCAGCACACAAGAACTGACAATACTAAAATAAACAGTATTCATCAGCACACAACAATAGCAGACTATCTAATTACTCCCCCGTTTAGCCAGAAACTTAGCCAAACAAAAGCACAATCATAAAGCAAAAAAAAAAACAGATAAAACCACAAGCTTATGAGAAGCAAACAATCTGGGTAAACCAGAACCCCATTAAAAACAAAGTTCAACTTGTTATTCACTCTCTTGACCACCATCTAAGTCATCCGCAACTTCCTCTTCATTCTACATCCTTTGACTGGACTTTCAAACATTATTGATTGCTACAAGCCCTCATAGAGACAGATTCCCAATTTGCCTTAGATTTTCAAACTTATTAGCATCCAAGGCCTTTGTGAATATGTCAGCCAGTTGTAGTTCAGTCGCAACATGCTCCAACTTGATCACTTTATCTTCCACAAGATCTCTGATGAAATGGTGTATGATGTCAATATGTTTAGTCCTACTATGTTGGATAGGATTTTTGGAAATATTGATTGCACTGAGATTATCACAATATAATGTCATGATATCTGAAATGACATTATATTCAGATAACATTTGTTTCATCCAAACAAGTTGAGAACAATTGCTACCAGCTGCTACATACTCAGCCTCTGCAGTAGATAAGGAGACACAATTCTAATTTTTGCTAAACCAGGAAATAAGATTATTAACTACAAAGAAACACCCTCCAGAAGTGCTTTTTATATCATCTGCACTCCCAACCCAATCAGCATCACAATATCTAGATAAAACAGGATCACTTCCATGAGAATACAACATGCCATAATCACTAGTCCCATTCACATATTTTAGTATCCTCATGTGGGTCACAGATAATTTCAGATTAAGGTCCAGAACCAAATAACTCAAGAATTCCAAGATCAGAGTAACCAAATCAAAACACACAAGACTGTACTGGCAGTGTGGGTATGATGAGGTTGAAGGGTTCCTACAAACCTGTAAACCCCTCCCAATCTCACAGGTGTGTTTCTGGTCAAACATCACGGACTCTCAAAGCCGAATAGCAATAATACGTTCACCATTTCCGAGAAATAGCTCATGACCAAATCAGGGAATCGGTTAAGCATTATGTACTACCTAGGGAGGTCTCAGCGTGAGTCTGGGAAAAACAAGCATCCCTTATAAGTCCCCAACTTCAAGCGTTGAAATCGAGAAACAATAGTGCATTCATCCCAAAGGGTACAATACTATCGTCATACGACCATATGCTTTGATTGAGTTCCTAAAAGAGAACCAGACCATTCTATACGAGTTACAAGTGGACCCTCGGGTGAGAATGGGTTTGCCACATAATGTGGTCTGCCACTGTCACCACTGGAGAGGGATATTTCCACAAGGTTCTCAATGATCGGTCCTCAGTCACACATAATTATCAAGGTTGTGTAATGAAGTAGGGAAGATCCCTATATCAAGACACTTCCAAGACGGTTGTGAATCTGGGTGTGAACGCACTAATACCCCATGACAAGATACCATGGGGCCAAAGTGATGGTCCACGCTAAGTCCTATAGTGCACTCAAGTCGAGTATTGGGCTAGCCTCATCTCACAAATCACAAGTAACCCCCAAGTCCCGCCAAACAGAAAATCAGTCAAGACAGTCCAGTATATATATGATGCATGAAAATAAATACTGAAAATAGTAAATAAAGCTGTAAATAAAATTGTAAATAAACAACAGTAAAATACACATGAAACAACAAACAACCAACACCCAATAAAACAGAAACAAACAAGCGTTGGGAGAGACTCTCAAGGGAACCAGAGATTCTGGGTTCGATCCCCAGCAGAGTCGCCAACTGTCGCTCCCTGGATTTCCATCCTGGTACAAACGTGAAAGTGGCGCGGAAAAGAGGTAGAGTCGCCAGCCAGGCATTTTTATCCCGAAGGAACAGGAATGGTAATGCTGCACAAACCAAAAGAAAAGAAAAGGAAGGACAAAGGTCCTGCGAACCAAATAATCTGGGTTCGGGAGTCGGTTATGACCTGGGAAGGTATTAGCACCCCAGATCGTCCGTCGTACCCGACAGGATCCACGCTTGCAAAGAAACTGTCTCAAAGGGTGAAAAAATGAAAGCTGCTGCAAAAGAAAAGGAACTGGATCTGGTTAAGAAAAGAAAAGAAAGAGGGAAATGTAAGAAAAATAAAAGAGTGCTCGAACGGACCCTACCCCGCTGCCTACGTACCTCATCTGGACATGAGGATCAGAGTCGTCGTAGTTCCCCTAACTAGGGGTGGAAAAATATTGCTTGTGTTTTAAAAGCTTGAACTGCTTTTGTCAATGCTCAGGTGTTGCAGGCTCGGACGATGAGTGCGTAACCGTCTTGCAAAGTGAAAAGTAGGAGCAAGTTCTTACGTTATGAATGAAGGTGATGAGAAAAGAAGTCCCTAAGGAGAGACATTTATTATTTGTTCAAGTCTTTTAAAGAAAAGTTTTTTTTTTGTTTTTGTTGTTTTTGTTTGTGGTATTTATTAAGTGTTTTTTAGGTTTTGTTTAAAGATGAGAAAGAGAGCACCAAAAGGATCTCAAAGGTAAAAAGTCTAACGGGGGACTAATAATCTTAAACGTTATCATGCATGGAAGTCCTAGGTTAGTGTGGTTTGAATTCTATCCTAATGGAGAAGAATGAAAGAAAATAAAGAAGAAGAAAAGAAGAAGAAGAAGGAGTTAGAAGACAACTTACTTCTCTAAAGAAGGTAAGTTGTTTCTAAAGGGGAACAAATGAAGTTAAACACAAGATGGCATAAGGCCAATCACATAGACAAAGGAGAAATCATAAAAGAAAAATAAGAAAGAAGTTGGAGGTGTGGAAATCTCCTCCACACTTCTTACATACCATAGCCCCTACAAGAAAAGGTTAGAACACATTCTAATGGTAAGATAAGAACAATTAAAAATCAACTAAGATAAAAACAAGCAAAATCTCAACTCAAATCACTACAACCAGAAGCAAGATATTCCATTTACATGTTAAAATACCTCAAACAAAATCAAGAAAGAAGTATAATAATCAAAGCAATACAAATCACCCTAAAAAAGCAAAACACAAATGAGGCCACAAGAAAGCATACAAGCTAAGAAAACATCACACAACTTAGGACCAGAACCTTAACATATCAAGAATGTGCCTAAGAACATGTAGAAGCAATCAAAAGAGCTCATAAGTTTCATCAAAGTCAAGCATGAGAAGCATAAGAACATATGAGGTAAGATGAACATACATGTATATGTGAATCTTCATGAACAATTAACTCAAGGCAAGATAAGGTGCATTCATCATATCAAGACCAGGGGTTTACTCACATATCAAATGAACCCTAAACAACCTATAGGAGTTGGCACAGGTGCCCTCCTAACCTAACAAGCAAACATATACCAAAAATAAACTCAAACTAGGGCAAGTAAGCATAAAAAATCTACATCAAATGAACATTACATTCAAAAAATCTAGAAATAAACACAAAGACACATCAAACACATAAGATCGTGATTTCAAAAGGAGAGGATCAAAATCAGAGGCAAACTAGGTTAGATGGAGGCATACAAGTCAATTAGGGTTTTGAAACTTCTCTTCAAAGTAAACAAATAAAAGCTAAGCATACACTTCCTAAAAATCATGAAATAAATCTCACACAAACTTCAACATATTAAGAAACATATGCAAAAAAAAATCATATCCATAGCTATTTTCATGTTCAAGATAAAGATTCTACAAATCAACATGTACTTAAAAGGAATTAAAATGAAGAAATTAATCTTAACAATTAAATCAGTCATAAAAAATAAAATAAATGGAAAATAAAATTGCACAAAATAAAAGAAAACTAAAACCAAGCAACATGATTTTTTTGGTAATTTTTGGATGCTCCTAAGTATTTTTAAAAATTAAAAACCAAAGAAATAATGAAAAGAAATAAAAATAAAACAAATGCCAAGAGAGGTGCAGTAAGCAAAGGAGATTAGTTCAAAAACAAATGGGCCCTCAGTCAGGGAGCACAAATAGCAAGCAAGGCCCGTGGGTTCAACGCACACACAACAATTACTATGGAAATTCACATAATTCAGGAAAAACAAAGGCCACCAGATCAAACTAGCGCATGAGATCAAGTCAACACAAATAGCCAAGTCAACAAATCCAAGAAGAACGCGCGTGTGTACATAATAGTTATGATGAGGTGCCACATAAATTTCATTATTCAGAAATAAACATAAAAGCCAAGCACGTGAGGGAGAGGATGTGTTTTTAATGTGTTGTCACTGCGTGAACCGTCCAGATACAAAATCCAATGGCTGAGACTTTGTCTTCTTCATTTTAAATTCAAATATGATTCCAGAATCCGACGACCGGAGCCCTAGATCCAGCGCCGGAAAACTCATGAGCATGAACAAAAATTCATAGAAATGCACCATAACATCCAGATCCACTAATTAACACATGATGATCTCAAATATGGAAATGGATTTTCAAGTAGATCAAGGAACAAAGCGGATCGAACAAAAACGTAATCATACATCAAACTTCAATTCAACAATACAGCCTCAATTCTCACTCATTTTCAAAAAATAAATAGCTCAACATCATCAGCGAAGCATACAAATCAAATATCACACAAGAAATCAGAGATTCAGATCAGTGAATTTGAAGCTCACCTGAGATTTGCACAGCATGAATTAGATCAAGATAAGCCTCCAAATGTTGCAGATCAAAGCCTTATCACCTCTCCTTGCAAAATAAATGCAAGAGAGATCTTGATACCTTCTAGATATAGCAATTCGAAAGCAACTGCATCACACTTGCACCTTGAGAAATCTGGAGATTCAGCTTCAATGGTTGGTGGATTTGCGACCTATGAAGCTCAAGGATGATGAATTTAATCTTAGATGAAGCAATGTGTAGGTGTATGAAGAGATTCGAAGCAAAATGCTTTGAGATCAAAAACTTAAGAATGAGAAAATGGTAATGAAATCTGGTGATTCAAAGGCATGATTCACTTATATATGGTGTGTATTTGCACTGATTAGGGTTTAGGGGAGACTGCATGTGAGAGGAGTGTAATGGGGGGGTTTTGCATTTTGGCATGAAGAGTGTGATTGCACTATTTTCTCGTGCTCTCTCTCTCTTCTCTTTGCACATGTTGATCACACATTACTCAGTCATCACAACTGAAATAATCTTGGCCCTTGGATGCACTTGTAGCATGCTTTTGGTGTGATTTTGCACTTTTACACTTTGTGAAATATTCCCTCATTCATGCACGATTTTTGTGATTTCTTTTGAGCCAAACATATTTTATGCAATGCATTAGGATACCATGACTTTATTTTGCCCATAAATCAGCTTGAAAACAAGAGGTAAGGCATTTTGCAACTTGGTGGAAAATTGAATTTCAAGTAAAACCCTAAAAAAAACTTAACTTCAAATAATCATATCTTTCAAACCACACATGCTATAGAGATGATCTTGTACTTTTTGAAAATGGTAAGGGATACCCTACAATGTTCATGTTTGAGGAAAAATCATTTGAGGTCATCTTGGTCATGAAAGAAGCCTTTGAAAACTAGGGCAAAACTTGCCAAAAATAGCAACTTTTATTACAAGTCATTTGCAAAAAATGGAAACTTCTTCAAAAATCTTGATTCTTGATATTTGAGATCAACAAAGCCCTTATTTGACCTTCAGAAGATCCCTTGACTTGAAAAATAGGATTGGAGCCCCTTAAAATTTCACAATTGACTTTTCAAATGTCCAGTTTGACCAATTTCTCCACTTATAAGTAACTGAAGAACACCTTGTGAGCTTCTTGCAATGTCACTTTCCCTTTGTCTTTAATTGTAGAACCTCAAATTTTCCAGATGATTGATCATATGCCATATGCTAGAACATGTGGGTGTCATGCTTCATTTTTCTATGCTAAATGTTAGAATATGGTATGCTTATGCTATGCTCATAATATGTAAATGATGATAAAAAGGAGAGGGAAAATTTGGGGTGCTACACAATCCTAGAAAAAAAATTTAATTCTCCAACAAGGCTCGTTTCAAATTCATACTACATTTGTTTGATAAAATGTTTAACCATTTCATCTGACATTCCTCCAAACACTATGTCATCCACATAAATCTGAGCAATCATGATTTTTCCTCCTACATATTTGATAAATAGAGTTTTGTCAATTCCACCTTTCCTGTAACCATTCTTGAGAAGAAACTCTATTAATCTTTCATACCAAGCTCTAGGAGCTTGTTTTAGTCCATACAAGGCCTTTTTCAACTTGTAGACATGATCTGAAAGGTTTGGATCAACAAATACCTTAGGTTGCTCCATATAGACTTCTTCATTCAAGTATCCATTCAAAAAGGCACTCTTTACATCCATTTGGTACAATTTAAACTTCAGAATGCATGCAACTCCTAGAAGTAGTCGTACTGATTCGAGTCTAGCCACAGGAGAAAATGTTTCATCAAAGTCGATACCTTCAATTTGAGTATATCCTTGAGCAACAAGTATGGCTTTATTCCTGGTCACAACCCCTTGTTCATCAGATTTATTCTTGTACACCCATTTAGTACCAATGACATTTGTTCCTTCAAGTCTTGGTACAAGCTCCCACGCTTCATTCCTCTTGAACTTCTCTAGCTCATCTTGCATAGCATTTATCCAAAATTCATCAGTCAATGCTTCTTTGACATTTTTAGGTTCAATCTTGGATACAAAGCAAGAGTTAGAAATAAATTCCCTTGATCTGGTTACAACTCCACTGTTGGGATCACCTATAATAAGATATTTAGGGCGATCCTTCTGAATCCTGATTAAAGGTGCTTTGTTTGCTGATTTTGGCTCACATACTGGAATAGTTGGATTTGTATCATCTTCTTTATCAGTGACTTCAACTGGAGTATCATAGAATGTTACAACATCATATGTGGCATCAGGTTCTTTGAATAGATCATCAATAACCACATCTATGGATTCCATCATGACTCTAGTTCTAGAGTTGAAAACTCTGTAGGCTCTGCTATTAGTAAAGTAGCCCAAAATATAACACTTAATTCCAAATACATGAAAGTATTGGACATTAGGCTTCCTTCCCTTCCAGAGCTCGTAGAGAGTAGTAGGAGTTCCCTTTCTTAGAGTGACCCTGTTACGAACATAACAGGTAGTGTTCATAGCTTCAGCCCAAAAGTACAGAGGAAGTTTCTTAGCATGAATCATGTCCCTAGCTGATTCCTGGGTGGTTCTGTTCTTTCTATCAACAACCCCATTTTGCTGAGGAATAATGGGGGAAGAAAATTCGTGGCTGATTTCTTCAGATGAGCGAAATTCAGAGAAATTTTTATTCTCAAATTCCTTACCATGATCGCTTCTAATCCTGATGACACAACTTTCCTTTTCCCTCTGAGTATTTTGACAGAGATCCTTAAACACCTCAAAGACATCCAATTTCTCTCTGACAAAGTTTATCCAAGTAAACCTTGAGTAGTCATCCACCACCACATAGGCATACCTTTTTCCTCCCATACTTTCAACCTGCATAGGACCCATCAAGTCCATGTGTAACAACTCCAAAACCTTAGAAGTAGTGAGATGTCGAACCTTCGGATGTGACATTTTGGTTTTCTTGCCTACTTGACATTCACCACACACCTTACCTTCATCAATATGAAGCTTGGGGATTCCTCTTACGGCTTCTAAAGTTATAATTCGTTTTATTCCTCTTAGATGAAGATGACCCATATTTTGATTCCATAACTTTACTTCATCTTCTTTGGATAGATAGCAAACAGGCGTATAACTGGTATCTTGATTTACCCAGAGATAACAATTATCTCTAGATTTGACTCCTCTCATGATCACTTCATTCTCTTCACTTGTGACAATGCATTCTGACTTTGTGAAGTTGACCTTGAATCCTTGATCACACAGCTTATTGATGCTAATGAGATTACCAGTCAATCCTTTTACTAGTAGAACACCATCAAGGTTTGGAGCACTTGAACATACAAGTTTTCCTACTCCTTTGATTTCTCCTTTAGCTCCATCACCAAAAGTGACATAACTGGTGGAATGGGGTTTGATGTCAACCACAAAAATTTTTATTCCAGTTATGTGTTTAGAGCATCCACTATCAAAATACCAATCTTCTTTAGCTGATACTTTAAGAGACGTATGACCTATCAAAGTAACATGCTTGGGGGTCCATTGTTGTTTCCTGACGACAGTGTTCTGTTGTGGATTCTGAGCAGGGTATCCATGAAGTCTGAAACAGAAGGATTTATGTGACCATACATGCCACAGTAGTGACACCTCCATCTTTGATATCTTCTCATTTGATGAGCATATCTTCTTAGTTCATGATGTTGAGACACTGATTTCGACATCTGGTTTGAAACATCATTCTTGGGCTCAGGTTTGCTGCTCTTGAAGAACTCGTTTTTTGAACCGTTAAATACTATCCCAGATAGATCTTTAGCACTTCTTCTTATCTGAAGAATCTCATCAAGTTTTTCAGATCCATTGGTCAGCATTCTGATGGACTTGGTCATTTGATCAAGTTGGAAGTTCGGTATAGAAACTTCATCATTCATAAGTGATATTATTGATAAGTTCTCTCTCTCTTTTCAGCCTCTAGAGTTGCTATGATCTCCTTTTGTTACTCTCCTTCTTGCATCATTTGTGCACTTTTCATACTAAGCTTTTGATAAATATCAACAAGTTCTTCAAATGTCAGTTCATCTTTATTAGAGTCCTCATCAAACACACATGTCCCTGTCAGCACAGTGATATGTTTAACTGATTCTTCTTCAAGGTCACTCTTAGAGTGTCCATCAGACCATGTAACAAATAAACCTTTCTTTTGCCCCTTCAGATAGGTGGGACATTCATCTCTAATATGGCTAAAACCATCACACCCATGACATTGAACTCTTATGCTTTGACTCGACTTCCCTTCAGGTTTTGTACTAGACTCATTTGATATGATGATGTCAGATGAAGTGTTCTTGACATTTGGTCTTGAGCTAAAATTCATTCTCTTCATGACCTTGTTGAATTGTCTTCCCATCATGGCAACAACTTATTTCAGACTCCAATAAGGTCTTCCACCTTCATGTTGCAGATGTCTTGTGCTTCTTCTATAGCAATCACCTTCATAGCAAATCTCTTAGGAAGAGATCTGAGAATTTTCCTCACAAGTTTTTCATCAGACATCTTTTCTCCTAAGGCTCATGAGGCATTAGGAATATCAAGAATATTCATGTGAAAGTCATTGAACAGTCTCATCTTCTTTCATTCTCAGATTTTCAAATTTTGTGGTAAGCATTTGAAGTCTTGACATCTTGACTTTAGAGGTTCCTTCATGAGTGGTTTTGATAATATTCCAAACTTCTTTGGCATTTTGACAGTGATGCACAAGTCTGAATATGTTTTATCAATGCCATTGAACAAGGTATTCAAGGCTTTAGAATTCCATAGTTCCAGCTCATCCTCATCTTTGCTCCAATCATCCTCAGGCTTCAGAGTTGTATTTCCATCTTTATCAGTAATGGTAGGATGTTCCCATCCTCTATCAACGGCTTTCCAAGCCTTCTTGTTCAAAGACTTTACGAGGGCAACCATGCGAGGTTTCCAACAATCATAGTTAGAACCATCCAAAATGGGTGGTGTGTGTCCAAATCCTTCTTCCTTGTCCATGGTAGCAGAATAATGCCCCTAGATCTCAGCCAGAAAAATAGGAAGGGTGCCTGCTCTGATGCCAATTGAAATTTTAGAACCTGATATACAATGTCGAACACGATGTCATGACACCAATAACAACAAGTTTAAAACACAATAAAAGACAAAGATAGAATTAAAGAACACAAAGAGTTGTTAACCCAGTTCGGTGCAATCACACCTACTCTGGGGGCTACCGAGCCAGGAAGGAACTTCACTATCAATAGTATCAATTCAAAGATCCACAACAAACACCCCAGTTTGCAATCTTTTCACTTAATCCCTACCCAATGGAAGTTATACCTAGGAACTCCTAGATATGAGACCCCTATCACTCCCCCTCAACAACAGCAGTGATCTTAAACAAACAACTCAGAAAATGCAAAGAAATTCTTCAAAACAATCTTTGACCTTTCTTAAAAGCTTCAGTCAAATACAAACACTCTTGCTTAAAAGCTTTGAATGGAAAAAATACAAATGCACACCTAGTCCAGAATAATAATCAAAAGACAATTGCTTGGCTCATAAGAAAACTAAAACACACACGTGCAAAACGCTGAATAACAATCCTTATTTTCCACACATTCACACTAGGGTAAAACAGCCTTAAGTTGAACCTTGAATGGGCATTGGGCCTGCTGAACTTGAACAAAACAGATAATATAATTCCTTAAATAAAGGAACAAAAATAGCAAGAACAAATGTTCTGCTGAAATAACTCCAAGTTGAATCCTTCTATTCCTTCTGAAAAACCGCGCTAAAACCACAACAAAATCTCAGTTTTAATGACAACAGGACGTGCGCACAAAATAGGATTCACTTAGGTCTTCAGGCCCAGTCAGAGATGTCATGACATCAATCTTGACATCCTGATAAAAACAGCTGCACACATAAACTTCACACCTGCATAATGCTTAAATCACGTGTCATAACATTGCTTATTGTAACGCCTTAATTTTTATATTTATTTTTGTGAAATAAATATTAATATTTTAATGGCATAATTGAATCAATTGGTGAAGAGAGTATTTTATGAGAATAATAATAATAATAATAATATAAGGTGTACTATTATAATGTTGTTATTATTTAAATAAAATAAAATAAAAGGGTTAGTTAGAGGTTTAAGGGGCAAAGGTGGAATTGTTGTTTTATGAAAAGAGGAATTAGGGAAACAAACCTCATTCATCGTATTTTGACGAAGAACAGAGAGGTCTGGAGAAAGAGGAGAAGAAAGGCAAGGTCAAGGATCGTAGATCGCCAAAACCAAAAGTTGTGAAGGAAAGCTTCGATTTTAAGGTAAGGGGGGAGAAAAGGGTTTATGATTGGTGATAGGACATAGAAGGGTAATTGGGAGTTCCTTCCTCCCTTAGGTATTTTAAGAGATTATGATAATAATGATTGAATTGATGCAATATTGTGAAATTGTTGATGAATTTGATTATACGATGTGTTTTGAAAATATATTTGGTGTTGTGTGTTTGGTATTGGGAGGAATGGCATATGAAGGTTATGGGGGATATGATGAAAAGAGAAGAGGATTAAACCTCATAGATTCCCTAATTTGATCTAGGAAAGTTTATTAATAAAACTAGTTGAGTTTATATGTATAAATGGATAATAAACATGTGAATTGGTTGGTTTTGAGTGCTAAATTCGACCTAGAATGATTGGGGTTCGTACAGGTGAGAAAGGAGGAGGAAAATGAGAAAAACTAAAAATCAGAATTCCAGGAGTCAGGTGCCCTGACACGGGCCGTGTCCCATGACACGGGTGGCCGTGTCAGGCTTCGGGAAAAGGTTTTTCAGTGATTTGGAGGGGCGTGTCCCAGGCCACCTGACACGGGCCGTGTCAGGGGACACGGGAGGCCATGTCAGGCCGCTGTAAATGTGATTTTTTGCCCGTTTTAAGGTGGATTTGACTCATTCTTCTAATGTAGGATTATATTAGTGAAATAAGACTTTAAGGAAATTCTAATAGTGGATATAGGACTTGACGATTAATGGAATAAGAAAGCCTAAGTGTTTAATTGAATTATATGAATATGTAGATTGTTATAATTGCGAATAACATGAAATATGTGTATGCTCTGTGTGTGAATAAAATGCACTGATGGTTGGTTGATGAGATCATGATGATCGTAAAGCATGATGTGTTCATGTGTATTGTGATATGGTATGCATTGTTGTGTCTGCATGCGCATACATTTGATGAAATAATCATGTCGTGGATGTGATTATTTGGGATTCATTGAGAATTGTGGTTGCAGGGATGATCGTGTCTTGTTGGAGACGTTAACGATGCATTCGGGTTTCTATTTAATGAACAGTTATTGTGAGTCGGTACCGCATTTGCATTGTGCATTTGAGTCGCATTGCATTATGATTGATTGAATAATATTATGGATAATTTGGTGTGATTAGGTGTGAGTTACTTCTTCATATATGTCGTATGCACCGTTATATTATGAATCTATTTCTCACCCCTTTGTTTGTTTTGTTGCGTCTGTGCTTCTTCGGAAGTGAAGACAATTCAGGTACTTGAGAAGTACGTTGGTGTGATGTCCGTGTCCTAGGAGCTCTGATATGTAACGGGAACGGGGATCTTTGTCCACATTTACTTTTAATGTTTAGAAAAACTTATTTTTATAATTAAACATGAATTGAAGAACCTTATTATGTGTAAATTGTTAAGCCTTTGAGCTATTAATGTTAAAGATTTGGATTCCGCTGTTTTCTTTTATTTATGATTTTGATGAACGATGATGATGTAACATTTCATTTTGGACAAGTAACTCTGATTTTATTAAAGATTTATATAAATATATCTGTGGGAAAAGTGGGTGTTACACTTATGACATCCAGAAACAAACAAAGTTTTACCACAAAATGTATCCAATCTAAAACATCTACATACACATCCTCTCAAGAATGATTTGTGTAAGGGCGAAATGGTTTCTTAACGAATACCAAGAAGTTGGACATGTGCATAACCTCACAAGCATGAGTCGTGTAAGGGAAAAGTGTGTTTCTAAGTCATGTCACAAAATCAGACATGTGCATAGATCCTCAAGCATAAATCGTGTAAAGGCGAGATGATTACTCAGGATAAGTCAACAATTATCTGATGTGCCTCAACTGATGCTTCTTTTCGGACGGTCTTGTTATACTTCTCCAAATGATACGGTCTTAGATTGTAGTTGACAGGTGTTTGTTGGCCGTTTGATTATTTCACTTCCCATATATGTGATTATGGGAAAACGTCTTGAAAATAGAAGCCACTCATGGCATATCCCTACTCCCTGCAAACCTAATAAGGTAGCCTTAAATTTAGTCGCCATTGTTTCTTCCACTCAAATCCTATAAATAGGCCTCACCATTTCATTTTTTTCTCATATCTTCACTTCATCTTAGAACTTTTCATCAACATGTTCGCAAGTGTTTTTAGAGAACAATCACGGGTTTAAAAGTCTGCGAGATTAACTCGAAAAATCTCATAAGCAATTTTATGCAAACACATGTACAAGAAAATATGTATGTTGAAATTCTGGTATGAAGATCTCAAATGTTCTAAGAGATATCGAGACACTGGTCTCTATTGTAAACACAATGAAAAGATAGAAACAAAATAAAAATTGTAGAAAGTAAAATAACACATAAATTTGTTAACCCAGTACGGTGTACAACAACACCTACGTCTGGGGGCTACCAAGCCAAGAAGAAAATCCTTTAAATAGTATTAGTTTGAAGCTCTTTTGTAAACAACCTCTGATTTATAATATTCGCACTTAATCGCTGCTCGTGCTTAACTTCTACCTAAGACTCAACTAGATATGAGACCCTTCGCACTCCCCTTTCAATTACCACGTGACACTCACTCACTCAATGCTTAAAATCTTAAGAGTGATTGACAACAACTTACAACTCAATATAAAAATAGTCATGATCTTATATCAAGATGATATTATAGAGGCTCACAATTAACACAAACCCTAGAAAATCAATAAACACCAATATATATTCTCATTTTGAATTAGGGTTGATCCATCTTATTTATAACTATAGTGTGGACTAGATTTTAGGCTTTAAAACTCTGCAAGACTGTTGCACAAAGTATGTATATTATTCTCCATAAAAATAGGTCTTCTTACAACTCAATATAAAAATAGTCATACTCTTATATCAAGATGATATTAAAGAGGCTCACAGTTAACACAAACCCTAGAAAATCAATAAAAACCAATATATATTCTCATTTTGAATTAGGGTTGATCCATCCTATTTATAACTATAGTCTTGACTGGATTTTGGGCTTCAAAACTCTACAAGACTGTTGCACAAAGTATGCAGATTATTCTCCATAAAAATAGGTCTTCAAACAAAGGTTTCTTAAAATGTCTCCACATTTAGAAAAAAAGAATGCAAACAAAATCTCTGATAATTCTGGATGCCGCATAGGATAACATAATATTCACAGAATATTTTGTAATCTAGAAATAAACCAGCTGAGCCCAAAATGGCAAACTGACTGACAAGATCTTGAATCAACATGTTAGGACATCTTGTTAAACATGTTTTTCTTCATGTTAGAACATCTTGTTGTCAAGTTGGTTTTACCAAAATTAATTCCAATCACAAATATATAGACTTAACATATGTGAAGTGACTGTGAATGTTTATGTGAAGATGGAATAAAGACATACTTTAACGACAAAAAAGCTTGAATTAAAGTTAAAGGACACTAAAATAAATGATATTAAATAAATGAAGTAATTGACATAAAAAGTAAAATGTTTCAATTAAGGAAACATAAAGACAATATAAGGGGAAAGGGACTCAGACTCACATGGTACTTATAAATTGTTTCGCGTTTTGACTTGGGTAGTCCAGTTCTAGAGAAAGTATATGAATTTTGAGACCTCGATTATAACATATGAATCTACTATATATATACTAAACTAAAGTTAACCATCTCCGATAACTTATTTCTAGAAAATAGACACATCTTCAAGAACATGCAACTTGATCTTCTGATGCATTGCCATGTCGTTAGTACTTGAAAACTAGTGAAAACCATCATCCCACGTTTGTAACTGCTCTTAGCGACTAGTAATTTCCTGCTCATCGAAGGTGATTGTTGAAACCGCCAAGACCCCTCTCAAGTTTTTATTTTCCAAAATCTTCTAAGTCTTTGAAGTTTGTCGGACACTTCGACTTCGACATGGTGTTGAGTGGTCAATTAGATATGCTCCTAAGACTCCTTCAAACCATGTCTCAAAACCAGCTATTGAGATTATTCCAAACCATGTCTCAAGATATGCTCTTGAGATTCTTCCAAACCATGCTTCAATATTTTATTCAAAATGCTTCAGTCAATGTACTCATTCTTGTTGACTTGTGCCCATCAATACTAACACTTAGCATTTTCCTAATGCAACATTCATTTGACTTTTTCTAAATATAAATTACAGGCTAATCTCCTTCAATTTTTAAATCTTTAATCAAAGCTCACAACATGAGGCAATATCTTATTCTCTTTGTGTTTTTCATTTCTTTCTTCAAGGAATTTATTCGAGAGTGTGTCTTATTTTAGAGCCTAGAAATGTTACCAAGTTGTGTGAGTTATGGAATAAATGTTTGGAAGTTTATTGATAAAAAGCTCTTTGGTAGTTACGATTAAGCATGACAAGAAAACTCGGACCTGCGCGGAGCCTGCCCCGAAATTAACGGGGGAAACCTGATTTTATTGGGTGCAGGTGCGGGGAAATCTGATTTTATTGTGTGCGGGGAAAACCCGGTTTGTAATTGTAGGTGCAGGTGCAGTGCGGGGGATGCTACTAGCCTCTCGCACCCACCCCGCCCCACCTGATCTTTTGGAATTTACTTGAATACCCTTATTTAAATTATTTTATTACACATTTATTCAATTTTGGAGAAGTAATTAAAAATCCTCATTAGTTATTTCTCACCATTCACTAAAACCCTTATCTTTAGAAACAAGATTATTATTAAAATGGTTAATTTTTTTTAATAAAATTATTAATTTTTATTACTATTTAAAATAAAATATTTATTTGCGGGTGCGGGCAAACTCGTTCCCGTCGGGGGCAGGTCAGGGTGGTAAATTTTCACCCCTGACTGGGTTTGGGGGCAGAGGCAGGTCTGCTTCAGGGAGGTGGGTGCGGGGCTAGCTAAACCCGCCCCGTTGCCATGCCTAGTAATGATAGCTCATATAATGATAGTTGATGGAACGAATCACCTAGTGACAGTGACACTGGCTTAGCGTCTTTTTCCTCAAGTCTGACTAAATCTTCTATGGCACTCAACATTTTTAATATGCTGTCCTTTTGTGAAAAGGCTATGAACATCGATTTTATCTTCCTTGAAAAATATTGGATCCAAGCTTTCCAACTGGACCAAGAGTTACCCAACACTATGAATGAGGTCGATGTGATTTTGGAACCTTTTTTATCGTTGAGAAGATTTCCTTGCAAAAATCTTGGTGGGTAAAGGTCGAATATTTTTATTTTTACAATGGGGTGATTAAATATTTTAGAGTTGGTATCTATTTTACCATCTAGTAGTAGGAGATCTTGAATATCATTGATGTTTCCCTTTTCATATGCATCTAAATAGTTGAGCATGTATCCGGGTTTTTGAGATCATATGTTAGGCTCTCAATATTACCTTTACAGTGAGCATACTTTCTATTTTTACGAGCGAAAAGACTTAACATGGGAGGATAAGTCTCAATGAACGCCGCCCATGTGCGAGCTCTTATCTCCACTTTATACATCCAAAGGCAAACATTGGAAAGATAAGTTTGTTTAATTTAGGGGAAGTACCCAGTGTCTGGAGGTTAAGTACGAAGAGGATGTGACTCATATGTTCCTATTGTATTTGGAACTTATAAGTCTTCATCCTCTTTTGTGAGACATATTAGCGCAATCAGGTCTCATTCCATTTTGTATAGCTTTTTAGAGATTGTGATATAAAGGGTGGAAAACATTTTGATCTTCATGTATTTTGACTCATCAACCGAAATTACTTACTTGTCAAATATCTAAAAATGAGTGACATTTATCATTTGACCTTATCAAGTTCTACCATATTTATGGCCTCGACCTCTATGTTGTGGCCGCTAGAGTTTTTTGTATAACTTTCTTCTCGGGGAATGGTTTTTGGTACTAGAAAGCTTTGATAACAAGTCGACTCTGAAATTTTGGAACGCAGATACCAGATGTCAGAACACTGGGATCAAGACAGACACCAACACTTATGCAATAAAAGTAAACACTTGAATGTAAATAAAGACATAAGAAATTGTTAACCCACTTAAGTGTAACATCACCTACATATGGGGGGCAGCAAGCCATGAAGGAAATCCACTATAATAGTATTTGTTTGAAATCACAACAAAAAACCTTCGATGTACAAGTTTCTCACCTAATCATTACACGTGCTATTTATACACATAAACTCATAGATATGAGACCCCTCTCACTTCCCACCAATCACACAACATTGACAAACTCAACAATAAAGAATAAAAGAAGTCACACTTCCAAAGAAACATAAATCTACTCTTTTCTTAAAAGCTTAGGAGTGATTGAAACTCAAAACTAAGTTCAATTTAAGTACCTAAGGGATACATGAATGGCTTACAAACAACAAAAAAAGAAAGAAGAAGACACTCTCTAAGAAATAGAATACACTCTTGCTTAAAAGCGTACTAGTGATTCATAGTTACAACTCAACTAAACTAATCTTGCTCTAGTATAAAGATGATACAAGAGTGGCTCACAACCAATAATGAAAAAAAAAACCTAGAAAAACTCTCACAAAAATACGGCACACACACACACACACACTTTCTAGGTTAAAAGTCTTTCTTATAAATAGTCATTGAGAAGCATGGACTTAGGTTTAAAAATAGCATCCAAAACACCAGTTGCAAATATTCTGCATAATCATCTGCATAAAAATAGGAACAAAATATAATGTTTCCTAAAAAGTCTCAGAGATCCTTTTTAAGAAGTACATGCACTTCTGGCACATACAAAAGTTCCTAAAATATCCTCCTTGGATTGTGATAGTGTGTAGACTATAGTCATACCAAATCATACACTTTAAATAACAAATCTCTCAAATCTTAACCTTCTGGTATAACATGTCCTGGCCACATGTCCCAACATCACGCTGATTATGATGTATGACCAACTTGTCAAGACATCTGTCTCAACATCTTGTTGTGAACTGTTTTAAAAAAAATTCTGGCAATCCAAAACCATAGAACTTACAATTTTCCCCTTTGGAAAATTTTGGCTAAAACAACCTTTACAAAAAAATTGGGGAACCAGAAACAATTACAACAACAACATCCATAAGAAACACAAACAATATAATAAATAAGAGGCATACACAGCAGAAACAAAAAGAACTTCATAGAGAGAAATAAAATCTTACACAAAAAGAACCAAAAACCTTAAAAACCATAATGTCAAGACTTCCCATATGACATCACAGTAGCATCATTCAACCTAATGTCAAGTCATCCTATCTAACATCATAGTAGCAGTAGTGAACCTATGTTAACCACAAAACGCCAAACCACTAAACTCCCCCTAAATTGCAAGACCATTGATTCAGATGCAGAGGTGACTCCCCATGTTATGCATAATCATATACCCCTCAAGGGAATAGTCGGACACACTTCACACATATAGCAACAAAGAACATCAATCACACAAATACTACTACTCCCCCTTTTTAGGCAAAATATTGACAAACCAAGCAGTCATTCATTAAAGCAGAAGAAAGGTGGATCAAACTCAGAAGCAACAACCTTATACCAGCAAACATACAAAGAGAACTACTAATTACTCTCATTTTTAGCTACAAACTAGCCAAAACAACCATAAATACTCCCTTTGTCACTAGGAGCAAAAACAACCTTTGTAGCCGATACAAAAGCAATAAAAATATGGCACAATAGCTGTCAACACTACTATCTATTTTCTCATCTTTATCACCACCTTTCCAGATGTCACGACATTGTCTGAGACATGTGTAATACCTCAAAATTTGCCCTCTCATTTCCCCAACATTTTACATAGCATTTTGCATACATAAGTTCATAAAATAACCAAAAACATTGCATCATGTATAGCATAGTTGAGGCATGGGTATGTGACCAATGGTCGGAGCAACTGAAGAGTTACAAAGGCAATCAAAGGAGGCAAGCAGTGCAACATCTCTTGATAAAAAGGGCCAAGTTAGGGTTTCACTTCTACGGGGCTTCTGCATGAAGCTATGATTCAAAGTGGATTCCTTCATTATGTAGGGTGTCAAATGCCTAGGGTTCAAATTTCATCCACAAAATCACTTTGGAAGAGGTTCGACTGGCCAGATGACTAAAAAGCGAGGAATCAGGGAGAATGCAACCGATCTAGGTAAAAAGGGTCGACTCCTGACTTTTAAGATCAAGATCATGAAATTAGGGTTACAATGATCCTATGGCTCATATTTGGTCAAGAAATGATGGAGGAATCATAGAAAATCAAAGAAAAATCATTTGAAAAGTGGTTGATTTCACATTTCCCTCCACGTTTCCTTCCACTATCTTTCCACACTTCCTTTCATTCCTTCCCTTTTGTTTTTCCATTTTCCATTCCATTTCCCTTGGAAACTTCCACCATGTTCTACCATGTTCTACCATCTTCTAGAATGTTCCTTCTCCTAACCTAGCTTCATTGCTAAATCCTAACCTCATTACCAAACCAAAATTTTGGATCCCAAGCCTAAATTTTAGGCCCCAAACCTAAGCCATATTTAATCCATTTTCATCCAAACCAAAGAAAAAACACTCAGACACAATTTTCATTCACAAGTTTCCAAATTTTTTCATTCTAACACAATCACTTTTTCTCTCTCACTTTTCCTCCATTTTCCCTTTCTTCACAAAAGCTTTTTGAAGAAGCTCTTCAAGTTTCACATTGAAACTTGAAGATCTTGAAGCTTAGCCTCTAACCTCCATTGATTTTGTGGATTGTGGAAGAAGAAGCTACTGATTTTTGTGAGGATTGCGGCTTATCGGAAATGCACGAAAGTTCAAGCATCAAGAACGCATTTATTTTGCGATTTCGCGGTTTTCATGGTTTTCTCTTCGATCAAGCTCCAATTCTTGCAACATTCACCGAAACACTTATCTGCTTCGTAGGTTGGTGATCTAAATCACTTCTTCTTTAAGTTATTCTCTTCATCTTGCCACTTTTGGTGTTCTTTAATTGCTTTTTCGCTTTGCTTATGATCGATTTTGTTTTCATTATATGTTGCTTGCAATTTGTGATTTTCAATGGATTAGAAGTTAAGGTGTAGATAGTCATAGGTTTTAACATGTGTAAATAAGCCCCCAATTGAGTAGAAATTAGTGTTAGCATGTTCCTAGGTATGTTAGGGATCATTAGAAGTGAGTTTGTGGCCAAAAGCACTTATTTCCTAACTTTTTTCACATTCTGGATCAGTGTTAACCGATTAACCATTTGGTTAACCGGTTAACGCGTGCGTTTTAGCCACAAACAGTGCAGTTTTAGGTCCGTTAACCGGTTAACCATTTGGTTAACCGGTTAACGTTGTTAATTTTTGGAATCTTGGCTTATTTGATAGCTTAGTTCTTGTTTCTAGTTCCTTTAATGTCCATACATGTTTAGGTATTGATTTAGGGAATTTTTGTGTCCATTTCCAGTAGCTCATTCCCCCATTTCGAGTCGTTTCGACGCGTTTCCGTTCATGTTGTGTGTTATGCATTTAGGTGTTCCTTTGTGCATAGCTTGATTTCTTGCATTTTGTTGCTATGTTTATGCATCATTTGGCATGTGAATAATCATGTTGCATTCTTTTTTTACACCTTTCACATTGCATTAAATCATTTTGCATTTCATTGTATCAAGATATTTTGCATTTTGCATAATCATGTATGTATGTGCATTTGGTTGCATTTGGTTGCATGCTTGATCATATCATTCACATCAATTCAATTCTGAATTTTGCATTAAGTTTGAAATTATGTTTGAGCTATCATATTGCATGTTCATAATCAATAATCATCATGTTCATGTGCCAAATTTTGCATACTTGTTGCACAATCCACCATGTGATGCATTCTTGCATAATTCTTAAAAAATGTTCATGTTCTTGCATTTATATATGTTGATTTAGGTTCAAGTGCATGCTCATGATGAATTGGTATATGTTTCATTGAGTTTGTGCATTAAAAAATGAAAATAATCAAATCTGGATTTTGCATTTCACAGCTGACTTTGCATATAGGTGTTGTAAAATACATGTTGTTTGTTATGCTTGCATGTTGTATTTGACTTTCTACACCTACCTTTTCATGCTGCATGTTGGCTGTAAAAAGTTGTTTGGTGTTATGCATTGTTTCCATAGTTGTTTGGGTAATAGGGGGCTGTAGTAGGTGCTATTTTTTTTGTCTTAGCATTTTTAGTTCTCTAGAATTAAAAGAGTCATTAGGATTTAATTAGGGTATGTTTGTCTTATATTTTTAAATAAAAATGCACACTAATCTTTGTTTTGTAGAGGGGAAGATTGAGGTAAGTTTCCTTAAACTTACTCTTTTATTTCCTTTATGCATTTAATTTGCATTTGATTTCCTCTACCTTTTTTCCATACTTGTGTTTGGTAGGATTTCCCCCTCTTTGGTAAAATCAACTTAACTTCTCTAGGAAGTAAGTTGCATTCTATTCTTTTCTCTTTAGGATTAGAAAAACCTCATAAACCATAGGACCATCATTTTGATAAATATCTTAGGATTGAGTCTTAGTCCCTTAGTTTTTCCCTTTTTTCCACTTGAGTCATTCTTTCTCATCTTATAAAGAAAAACAATAAAACACTTAATAAAAACCGAACGTTCTTCTACGACACGAGAATTTGTTGCGGAGTACTTATACGCGTACTGCTTCGGGGCGAGGTGTAAGTATTTACCACGTTGGATAGGTCTTAGTATGAGAATGTTCACAAACAAATTCAAAACATTTCTCATAAAAGACAAAAAACAAACAATAAGCGACTTTCCTGCGAGAACTTTTCTTTCTCATCTCACTCACTATAAACGCGAACTTGCGACGACTTGTCTCGCATGCAAGACGGTAAACGCACTCGTACCAGACGAGCCTGCAACACCTGAGCATAGGTATATGCAGTTCCAGCTATAAAAAACACAAACAAATAGTTACCGCCTTAGTAAGGCGAACTACGTCGACTTTGATCCTCATTTTCCTGATGAGGTACGTAGGCAGCGGGGTAGGGCCTGTTTGAGAACATTCTTTATTTTCCCTACATTTTCCCCCTTCTGTTCTTTCTCTTCTCCAGTTTCCTTTCTCATTCCATTCCAGTTAGCAGTTTTATTCAGCAACAGTTTTATTTTCTCACCCTTTGAAGCAAACAAACGAGCGTGGATCCCGTCGGGTACGGTGGACGATCTGGGGTGCTAATACCTTCCCAGGTCGTAACCGTCTCCCGAACCAATATCTTTGGTTCGCAGGACCTTGTCCTTTCCTTCTTCCTCAGGTTTGTGCAGCATTACCTTTCCCATTCATTTGGAATAAAAATGCCTGGCTGGCGACTCTACCTTTTCCGTGCCACTTTCACGTTTGTACTAGGATGAAAATCCCGGGAGCGACAGCTGGCGACTCTGCTGGGGATGGACCCGGAATCTCTGGTTTCCCTTGTAGAGTCTATCCTAGCGCCTATTTGGTTTTGTTTCTTTGGGTGTTTATATGTTTGTTGTTGTGTGCTTTAGTTTAGCTTTAGTGTTTTTATTTACAGTTTTACTTTACAGCTTTACTTTACAACATTTATTTATTGCTTTCAGTATTTATTTTCCATGCATCATATTATACTGGACTGTCTAGTTGTGTTGGTTCTCATTTTTTCTGTGGGATGGGAGTTACTGTGAGATAAGCCAAATACCTGGCTTGAGTGCACTATAGGATTAGCGTGGACATATTGTACTCGCATGGTTACATGATGTTTGGCGATGTGTTCCACACCCAGGTTGCGACCGTCTTGGAACTATCTTGTGTGGGGGTTCTTCCCCACTTCGGGATACAACCTTGATGGTTATGTGTAGCTGGGGACCGATCATTGAGAACCTTAGTGGAAACAACCCTCTCCAGTGATGACAGTGGCAGACCACATTTGTTGGCAAACCCACTTGCAACCGAGGGCCCACTGGGAACTCGCATATGATGGCCTGGTTCTCTCATAGGAATCCGGTTAAAGCAAACTATTCGTATGACGGTAGTATTGTACCCTTCGGGATGAATGTACTATTGTTTCTCGATTCAGTGTTGGAAGCTGGGTACTTATGAGGGATGCTTGTTTTTCCGGACTCAGCTGAGGCCTCCCTGAGTAGTACATAATGCCAAACCGATTCCCTGATTTGGTCATGAGCCATTTCTCGGAAATGGTGAACGTATTATTGTTATTCGGCTTTGAGAGTCCGTTATGTATGACCCGAGTAGCACACCCGTGAGACTGGGAGGGTTTACAGGTTTGTAGGAACCCTAAACTTCAACATACCCACTTTTCCAATATTGTTCAGTAGTATGATCTGGTTCTATGTTGCATTGATTATGAGTTCTGAAGTATCTATACAAAGACAAAATTGACTATCCACAGTTGGTTCACCGCCCAACACCAGCATCGGATCCTTGATCACATACCTGTTGCATACATAACATCATGGCATTTTATCATACATGTTCGGTTATTTCCAAAGATCCCATGTTTGAACCATGTCATTATATGTTCCTATATCCAAACTGGAATCAAAGCAGATGGATCCCTTGGAAATAATTGAACATGGCATTTGCATGCATCCTTACTCTCATTAAAGGTGTTTGGGGACAGATTCTCATCCTGATTTGGTTACTCTCCAGAATGGCCAATTTGAATCACAATCATCAAGAGATGGACATGGAACAATGCCGAGCAGAAATAGCTGAGATGAAAATCTGAATGGAACAACTCTTGGAGGACATGCAGACCTTGTGCCATGGCCACATGCTATTGACAGAGAAAGTTTACCAACTGAAGAAACAAGAGAACCAGACCATGGAAGCCCCAGAGCTCCAAGAAGGGCACCATGTCCCCTTTACCGATGCAAAAGTTGATGGTCCTCCCAGTTCAGTGGTTTTGTTCCAAGATCAGGAAGCGTTTCACGGAAACTCTCCTCAACTTTGGGATCCTAAGCCTCTTAATTTGCAGACTCTTCCAGTTCATCAAAGGGAGGGTAAAGGCAAAAACTGCAGACAAATGCCGAAGACGTCTGAAGCCAAGTTTGATTCGATTCCGGTGTCATATGCGCAATTGCTTCTTTTATTGCTCGAGCTTAATCTGGTTGAACTTGTCACTGTGACAGCCACACCCAAAAAGCTTCCTCTAGATTTTGACGCCAATGCCAGGTGTGTTTTCCATTCTGGGACACCTGGTCATCATGTAAAAAACTGTAAGAGGTTCAAATATCAAGTTTAAGAGCTCATTGATTCAAAGGTAATCGAGTTTGCACCGATCAGTGGGGATGTGTCAAAGGATTTCATATCGATGGAAGGTACTTCTCCTTTTCTTACCACAAGAATTATCCCTAATCAGGGGTGTGTGCTTCCACTCTGGGTCGTAAAGACATCGCGCCAGTCACCTCTACCCATTCACCGATCCAACATAAGGAAGAAAGTGCAGAAGAACTTCTGGTGTTCGAATTTATCTCAACATCAGAACTATCAACAACAGGGGAGACTCAAACTCAAGCAGACTGAAGAAGTGCTTACTCAAAGTCCCATCCCTCCTAGTCAAGTGTTTACCCATTTGCTCGAGAATTCTTTGATTCAGCCAAGGAATGCCTTGCCAATGCCCTACCCTATTCCCCAAGATTACAATATGGATGTTACGTGTGAATTTCACTCCGGAACATTCGGACATACCATCGACGAGTGCAAAGCCTTCAGACACAATGTCCAACATCTAATTGATTCAGGGATCATTACACCAGAGGGGTACCTCAGGAGCTGAAGCCTCTTGATCTAGCTGGCCATGCAGACTGCACGAAGCTCAAGTCAAGAGACGTAGATTTCTTTGATGCATGTGAATTGCTTTATTGTATTTCGAGATTACCTTCAGAGCTGTTGAAGGAATCTCTTGTTTTTCTGTTGTGGATTGTGACATTTTCCCGAATTTCAGTATTATTGGCAAGTGATTGTATAAGTTTTCGCACGTTGGCGTATTTTTTGCTTTATGGAAGTTTTCAGGTGCCATTGTTTCAACTTTTCTATCCTGGCAATTTTATTTTGATATTGAATTCTCGATGCTCAGCACTTTCTCCGCACACACTCACATAATTTATCTTATGATGTGGCACTCCGTGGGGTATCTGTCCCCCAATCTGAATGAAGTGGGATCAGTGATATGGCATTCTCATGCATATCATTTTTGCATACTAACGAGTTATCTGGATTTCCTAATTTATTTGACCATTTCATGAGAAGTATCAGCCATACCAGTACGCTACCCGAGTCAAATCATGAATACATTACAAACTGAGTTGAACGAGTTTCGCACTCAGATAGGGGAGTTCATGGCAACAATGCAGGGTATAGTGCAGGGACAGCAAGAAATGAGAACCGCCATGCAGAGGCTTAATCGCCCACAGGCTGATCCTCCAATGATTAACTTGGACGCCCAAGGCAATCCGATCAACAACACTATCATTCCACCTACGGAGAATAGGCCTCCTACTCCTAAAGGTGTTGGTCCAATTCATGTTCGTGTAGCAGACCGACAGGAGGATCAATTTACTTTTCTCAATGAAGATATGGGATTTGGTTCTGTGGCCAATAACCAAGACTTTCAGATGCTAGCTGAGAAGGTAAAGGCTCTAGAATGCAGAGATACCCTTGGAATTGATGTTGCTGATATGGGGCTGGTTTCATAGGTGGTCATCCCTCCAAAGTTCAGACCTCCTGTTTTCGACAAGTACAGTGGCAGATCTTGCCCAAAAACTCACTTGCAGGCCTTCTATCTCAAAATCGCTGCACATACCAAAGATGAGAAGCTTTGGATGTACCACTTCCAGGACAGCCTGTCCGGGGGTTCACTGGAGTGGTACACGAGACTGGAAAAGAACTCTGTCCGTAATTGGAAGGAACTTGGGGAAGCCTTTCTCAAGCAGTACTAGTATAACATTGACATGGCTCCCAGCCGAACCCAGCTTCAGAGCATGTCACAAAAGAACTTCGAGAGCTTTAAGGAGTACGCTCAGAGATGGCGCGAGGTTGCAGCCAAAGTATAACCATCATTGCTGGAGAGAGAAATGGTAGACCTATTCATGGATACCCTTCCGGGGCACTTCATAGAACGTTTAGCAAGTTATTTAGCTAACGGTTTTTCTGATATCGTCTTGACTGGTGAAGGAATTGAAAACTGGATGAAGCGAGGAAAGATCCAGGGCAACGGTACCTCTACTTCTGGGACCAAGAAGCCATTTTCAAATGAGCAAAAGAGACAGTACGAAGAAGCGGGGGCAGTTTGTGTTCAGCAAAAGAGGAGAAATCAAGGTTCACATTACCAGACTGCATCCGTGATCATCCCAAGTGCCACACGTTCACAACAGCAAAATCGTCGTCAACGTAATCCTCAACAGGGTCGTCAGCAAAGGAGAGAAATATTTTTTGACCCTTTGCCAATGTCTCACACTGATCTTCTTTAGCATTTGCTTCAGTTGAAGTTTGTTGGGCTTCTCAAGTTGTCCCCACCTCCTTTTCCCCTAGCGGATGGATGGGACGCCAATGCCCGCTGTGATTTTCATTCTGGGGCACCAGGGCATCATATTGATAGGTGTAAAGCTTTTCACCACACGGTGCAGGACTTAATCGACTCGAAAGCTGTCAACTTTTCTTGATTTGAAGTCTTCTTATTAAAGTTTGTCGGGAAGAGTTAAAGCAATAAAGCTAGAAGAATTCCAAATACTTTTATTTTTTGGCAATGGTGCATCTTTTCAGTGCATTTTCATCCCTATTAAGGGGAACTACGTCGCTCTGATTCTTCATTGGTCTTGGGTCAATGGAGATACGTAGGCAGAAGATCGTCAGGTCTTTCCGAGTAAGCTTAGGTGTCAACTTTACTTTTCAACATTACTTTGTACATGGACAGAATAACTAGAAGATGAGAAATGATTGTCGTGTCGGACATGCGACCACTTACCTGAATACTACAAGTCCATGAAGATTTACTGATCATGGGAAGCGCTCAAGACTGGTTTAATCCAGAAGGAGTCAAGTCTCCTCAACGATGGCGATGCTCAGTTTCTTTACTGCATTTTCATTTGTAGTTTCTGTTGTTTGTTTAAACATTTGTATGCATGCATGAAACTTATTTGTTTTTGAATGATAACCATAATAAAATGCACATGTTTTTCTTGAAGTAATATATTCGTATTCACTCGTGATTTTGTGTATGTGCATCGCAATACCAACTGTCGTGCTTAAACTCTATCAGGGAGAATGATGAAATGAAAACGCAAAAATCTCTAATTGTGTGCTTTTGAGAAAGACTTTGTTGACGATGTACAGACATTGTTTCAAATCCTAAACACCGGAGATATAAGGGAGATAGACCCTCGCCAACCCATTTGAGCCTTGAAGTAGGAGTTTCTTTTTGCATGAAAAAAAAACCCTTTGCATTTAACCCAGGGGCAGGGTAGGCGTTAGTTAGTTTGACCGAGCGTTCAAATTTTAAAAAAGGAGTGTACATCTGAGGATCCATTACCTTTCGTTGTACCAAATCAAGAGGTCCCATGACCAGAAACCACAATGGTTATCCCGAACAAGAGGTCCAAAGACCGGAAACTACAAAGGTTATCCTTCCTCAACCAAGAAGTGAGACAGTCACGACCCTCGCAAAGCAATCAAGACAACCAGCGTCACACGATTTTTTCAAAAAAGAGAATTGAAAAAAAGGAAATGAAAAAGCCCGCTAAGTCGAAACTTGAAAACAAGCGACTTAGGCAAAAATTAGGGCATCCCGCTGGACTTTGCAATCAAAGATTCACAAGAATTAGTCCAGGCAAAAGTTAGGGATAAGCAAAAGAATGCAAAAGCGAAAAACGAAAAGGATTACACAAGATAGATCCTCAAACAAGAACGAAATCGTGTGGCGCAGACACAAAAGACAAAGGGGTGACTGACTCCCAACAACAACCTGATTGGTGCTTAAACCGTTAGTGTAATTGGTTCCTTAACCATCACAAAACCTTTTTTGAGAAGTGAGCGCTTGTGAAAGATAGCTGAAAATAGGAATGGAGAACATCACGAAGATGGGTGGGCACAAATAAATTTCGAGCCTATATCCTTTGTTTCTATAATCGTGAACCAGGCCACGATACAACCCTCAAAAGTCCTAACTGAAACAGGGTTATTTTGAGAGCATACTACCACGAGACCGCGTTCCTGACTCCTATGAGTGGTGTTGAAAGATATTTGTTGGTGTTGCATATACATGCTTTCTATTATTCAAAAAAATTAATGTCGTATCTTAACCAAGGATTCGCTCACAAAGGTTTGCGACATCTTTTACAGTAAGACTTCAAGATTAACATGTGTGTTGCATTAGAATTTTCATTCTCAAAATAAACATTTTCTGCTTGCATACATTTATTTGGCATTATAAAAGTTCACATATGGAATCTCAGTCCAGAAGCTTAATCTTGCCAAGTTGAGAAGGCTGGAACTTCTGAAGGACAATCTATCAAGGTGTACTTTTCCAAAAAAAAACTCCATTTAGTGGAACTTTCTCAACCAGTCGTGGGAAGAGCCAACTAATCTGGGGCAATCACGTCGAGCAGTCTCTTCAAATTTCAGCCAAACCGGGGCAATCACTTCGAGATTCAAATCTCTCCAGGAGTATGTAGTATGGATATTTTCTTCAAAGCACAGCTAGTCAGAAGTGATCACTTCAAGGCTCGTACTGGGGCAGGCCACCCCAATAGCACTAGAAGTTACTTTCTCTCAAAGACAGTTAATCGGAGGCACCTATCCAGAGTTCAATATACTGGGGCAGAATATCTCACAATGATATGAGGTTCTTCATGAATCCTCGCGAGGCAAATTCTTTTACAGACCTTGCAGGTTGGGGCCGCTATTTCTAGATCTGACAAATCTCTCTAAGAGTTTGAAGACACTGAGGCATTTCCTATGTCATGTTTTCTGTAAAATCCTCTTGAGACATTTTCTTCTGATGGACCTTAATCTGAGGCGAGTTGAAAATTGCAAAGAACCATTGTTCACTCATGATTAGTTGGCAACCTATCAACCCAGAGGCTAGAAGCAAAGCCATTGTCCGCATAATACTTCAAGAGTTGTTTCATCTGCGGACTTCATCGATCAGAATTCCTTAGCAAGTCTCATTAGACAATCCCTTCTCCAGTAGTGCGGAAAATGAAAGGTTACTTCTTGAGCAGAAGGGTATCATCGTCTCTCATCCCTAGCATGAGACGCCTTACATCTCTCATTCCCAACATGAGAGGATTTATCTCTTATCCCCAGCAAGTGGCAGCTTGAGCTCTTATCTTCAGCGGGAAGCTTTATCATTGACATCATCCATAATCCCTAGTAGAGTTGGAAGTTGAAGTCTCCCCCAGCAAGGCAATGGAAGGCTGGTGTCCTCCCCAAGCAGAGACTTCCTTTCAATATAGGGGCCATCCCCAGCAGTGCAAGGAGTTTATTTCCTCCCCAACAGGTTGCTACTTCAACAGTATCATACATCTGTTTCCCCAACCAAGTCATAAGGTTTCACTTCCCCAACAGAGTTCAACGGGTAGCGTACCTAACAAGAAGAGTTCGTCTCCAGTAGGGTCATGGCGTTCCAATCTCAAAGTCCAATTTATTTTTGGCAATAACGGCAGTTCAGAGCCTGTGTATCATCAACAACATTCCTTGCATAGTTGTCTTCTCCTCACAAGGACTAACCAGATCAATGCAGTGATCATCATTTCTCCCCAGTCAAGCCACCTGGGATACTTGCAGTCTCCTTGTCGGGAGATCTCTTTGCATTTGCATATGCATAATCATCATTACATTTGCATCCTCCAAAGCGTAGCATTTCCATTGTCACAGAGCATTACGCCATAAATCCAAACATATGCATACCAACATGGGCCAGTTTTGAGGTATATTACATTAGACCCGTAACATCTTCTCAACCTGAAATACTCCCCACAGAAGATACTTATACCATTTTTCAGGCATCTTTGTCTACCAAGTCTTGTTGTTATCCCCAATTGAGTCTTGTTTCAGTACAACAATCTCATTTTTTTGCGTCTCTGTTTAAGTACAACGGTCGTGTCTCGAGCTCTCGTTTAAGTACAACGATCCCGTTCCTTTCGAGTCTCTATTTAAGTACAATAGTCTCGTCTTTGGGTCTTGTTTCAGTACAACAGTCTCATTTTTTCGTGTCCCCGTTTCAGTACAGCGGTTTCATGTCGGGTTATCATTTAAGTACAATGATCCCGTTCTTTTTGGTCTCGTCTCAGTACGATGATAATGGATCGGTTGATACCATTTCCTAGTTAGATCGGTTGATCTTATTTGAGTTGTAAATCGGTTGATATTACTTCTCTTTGAGCCGTAAATCGGATGATATTACGTTCTCGTTTTCCGGGTTATGAATCGGTTGATACCATTTCCTGGTTGGATCGGTTGATCTTATTTGAGTTATGAATCGGTTGATATCATTTCTCTTCGAGATGTAAATCGGATGATATTACATTCTCGTATTTCTTGGTTATGGATCGGTTGATACCATCTCCATGTTAGATCGGTTGATCTTATTTGAGTTATGAATCGGTTGATATCATTTCTCTTCGAGCTGTAAATTGGATGATATTACATTCTCGCATTTCCTGGTTATGGATCGGTTGATACCATCTCCATGTTAGATCGGTTGATCTTATTTGAGTTATGAATCGGTTGATATCATTTCTCTTCGAGCTGTAAATCGAATGATATTACATTCTCGCATTTCCTGGTTATAGATCGGTTGATACCATATCCATGTTAGATCGGTTGATCTTATTTGAGTTATGAATCGGTTGATATCATTTCTCTTCGAGTTGTAAATTGGATGATATTACATTCTCGCTTTCTGGGGTGGATCGGTTGATATCATCTCCATGATAGATCGGTTGATCTTATTTGAGTCGCAAATCGGTTGATGTTGCATTAAGTCCTGTTTCGCCAACAGGCACCTTCCGTGGCTTGGTCCTGCCCAGCAGTCGCGTGTTTTATTTATGGCTTGATCCTGACCAGCAGTCATATTGATTGAGTTCCATTCCGCTAATGGTCTCGTTAAGTCATGTTTCGCCAACAGGCACCTTTCGTGGCTTGGTCTTGCCCAGCAGTCGCGTGTTTTCTTTATGGCTTGGTCCTGCCCAACAGTCATATTGATTGAGTTCCATTCCGCTAATGGTCTCGTTAAGTCCTGTTTCGCCAACAGACACCTTCTGTGGCTTGGTCCTGCCCAGTAGTCGCGTGTTTTCTTTGTGGCTTGGTCCTGCCCAGCAGTCACATTGTCAAGTTCTATTTCTGCTACCTATTCAGAGGTCAGAAAAAAAAAACAAAAAAAAGGCATATGGCATTTCTACTATCCACCGAGTTCAAATTTCCAGGTTTTATTTGAGTATTCAATCACTTCATACCTTGAACGTCTAAAAGCTCTCGCAATTATTCGTTCAGGCCTGCAGATGATTGAATAGGGGCAGCTGTAATACCTCAAAATTTTCCCTCTCATTTCCCCCAACGTTTTGCATAGCATTTTGCATACATAAGTTCATAAAATAACCAAAAACATTGCATCATGTATAGCATAGCTGAGGCATGGGTATGTGATCAATGGTCAGAGCAACTGAATGCGTTACAAAGGCAATCAAAGGAGGCAAGCAGTGCAACATCTCTTGATAAAAAGGGCCAAGTTAGGGTTTCACTTCTACAGGGCTTCTGCATGAAGCTATGATTCAAAGTGGATTCCTTCATTATGTAGGGTGTCAAATGCCTAGGGGTCAAATTTCATCCACAAAATCACTTTGGAAGAGGTTCGACTGGCCAGATGACTAAAAATCGAGGAATCGAGGAGAAGGCAACCGAGCTAGGTAAAAAGGGTCGACTCCTGACTTTTAAGATCGAGATCATGAAATTAGGGTTACAATGATCCTATGGCTCAGATTTGGTCAAGATATGATGGAGGAATCATAAAAAATCAAAGAAAAATCATTTGAAAAGTGGTTGATTTCACATTTCCCTCCACTTTTCCTTCCACTTTCTTTCCACACTTCCTTTCATTCCTTCGCTTTTGTTTTTCCATTTCAATTCCACTCCATTTCCCTTGGAAACTTCCACCATGTTCTACCATCTTCTAGAATGTTCCTTCTCCTAACCTAACTCCATTGCTAAATCCTAACCTCATTACAAAACCATAATTTTGGATCCCAAGCCTAATTTTTGGGCCCCAAATCTAAGCCATATTTAATCCATTTTCATCCAAACCAAAGAAAAAACACTCACACACAATTTTCATTCACAAGTTTCCAAATTTTTTCATTCTCTCACAATCACCTTTTCTCTCTCTCACTTTTCCTCCATTTTCCCTTTATTCACTAAAGCTTTTTGAAGAAGCTCTTCAAGTTTCACATTGAAACTTGAAGATCTTGAAGCTTAGCCTCCAACCTCCATTGATTTTATGGATTGTGGAAGAAGAAGCTACTGATTTTTGTGAGGATTTCGGCTTATCGGAAGTGCACGAAGGTTCAAGCATCAAGAACACATTTATTTTGCGGTTTCGCGGTTTTCGTGGTTTTCTCTTCGATCAAGCTCCGATTCTTGCAACATAAACCGAAGCACTTCTTCGCTTCGTAGGTTGGTGATCTAAATCACTTCTTCTTTAAGTTTATATCTTCATCTTGCCACTTTTGGCGTTCTTTAATTGCTTTTTTGCTTTGCTTATGATCGATTCCGTTTTCGTTATATGTTGCTTGCAATTTGTGATTTTCAATGGATTAGAAGTTAAGGTGTAGATAGTCATAGGTTTTAACATGTGTAAATAAGCCCCAATTGAGTAGAAATTAGTGTTAGCATATTCCAAGGTATGTTAGGGATCATTAGAAGTGAGTTTGTGGACAAAAGCACTTATTTCCTAACTTTTTTCACATTCTGGATCAGTGTTAACCGGTTAACCATTTGGTTAACCGGTTAACGCGTGCGTTTTAGCCACAAACAGTGCAGTTTTAGGTCCGTTAACCGGTTAACCATTTGGTTAACCGGTTAACGCTGTTAATTTTTGGAATCTTGGCCTATTTGATAGCTTAGTTCTTGTTTCTAGTGCCTTTAATGTTCATACATGTTTAGGTATTGATTTTAGGGAATTTTTGGGTCCATTTCCAGTAGCTCATTCCCCCATTTCGAGTCATTTCGACGCGTTTCCGTTCATGTTACGTGTTATGCATTTAGGTGTTCCTTTGTGCATAGCTTGATTTCTTGCATTTTGTTGCTATGTTTATGCATCATTTGGCATGTGAATAATCATGTTGCATTCTGTTTTTACACCTTTCGCATTGCATTAAATCATTTTGCATTTCATTGTATCAAGATATTTTGCATTTTGCATAATCATGTATGTATGTGCATTTGGTTACATGCTTGAACATATCATTCACATCAATTCAATTCTGAATTTTGCATTAAGTTTGACATTATGTTTGAGTTATCATATTGCATGTTCATAATCAATAATCATCATGTTCATGTGCCAAATTTTGCATACTTGTTGCACAATCCACCATGTGATGCATTCTTGCATAATTCTTCAAAAATGTTCATGTTCTTGCATTTATATATGTTGATTTAGGTTCAAGTGCATGTTCAAGATGAATTGGTATATGTTTCATTGAGTTTGTGCATTAAAAAATGAAAATAATCAAATCTGGATTTTGCATTTCACAGCTGACTTTGCATATAGGTGCTGTAAAATACATGTTGTTTGTTATGCTTGCATGCTGTATTTGACTTTCTACACCTACCTTTTCATGCTGCATGTTGGCTGTAAAAAGTTGTTTGGTGTTATGCATTATTTTCATAGCTGTTTTGGTAAATGGGGCTGTAGTAGGTGCTGTTTTTTTTGTCTTAGCATTTTTAGTTCTCTAGAATTAAGAGAGTCATTAGGATTTAATTAGGGTATGTTTGCCTTATATTTTTAAATAAAAATGCACACTAATCTTTGTTTTGTAGAGGGGAAGATTGAGGTAAGTTTCCTTCAACTTATTCTTTTATTTCCTTTATGCATTTAATTTGCATTTGATTTCCTCTACCTTTTTTCCATAGTTGTGTTTTGTAGGATTTCCCCCTCTTTGGTAGAATCAACTTAACTTCTCTAAGAAGTAAGTTGCATTCTATTCTTTTCTCTTTAGGATTAGAAAAACCTCATAAATGATAGGACCATCATTTTGATAAATATCTTAGGATTGAGTCTTAGTCCCTTAGTTTGTCCCTTTTTCCACTTGAGTCATTCTTTCTCATCTTATAAAGAAAAACAATAAAACTCTTAATAAAAACTGAACGTTCTTGTACGACACGAGACTTTGTTGCGGAGTACTTATACGCGTCCTGTTTCGGGGCGAGGTGTAAGTATTTACCACGATAGATAGGTCTTAGTGTGAGAATGTTCACAAACAAATTCAAAACATTTCTCATAAAAGACAAAAAAACAAACAATAAACGACTTTCCTGCGGGAACTTCTCTTACTCATCTCACTCACTCTAAACGCGAACTTGCGACGACTTGTCTCGCATGCAAGACGGTAAACGCACTCGTACCAGACGAGCCTGCAACACCTGAGCATAGGCATACGCAGTTCCAGCTATAAAAAACACAAACAAATAGTTCCCGCCTTAGTTAGGCGAACTACGTTGACTCTGATCCTCATTTTCCCGATGAGGTACGTAGGCAGCGGGGTAGGGCCCGTTCGAGCACATTCTTTATTTTCCCTACAGTTTCCCCCTTCTGTTCTTTCTCTTCTCCAGTTTCCTTTCTCATTCCATTCCAGTTAGCAGTTTTATTCAGCAGCAGTTTTATTTTCTCACCCTTTGAAGTAAACAGACGAGCGTGGATCCCGTCGGGTACGGCAGACGATCTGGGGTGCTATTACCTTCCCATGTCGTAACCGAATCCCGAACCCAGATCTTTGGTTCGTAGGACCTTGTCCTTTCCTTCTTCCTCAGGTTTGTGCAGCATTACCTTTCCCATTCATTCGGGATAAAAATACCTGGCTGGCGACTCTACCTTTTCCGCGCCACTTTCGCGTTTGTACTAGGATGAAAATCCCGGGAGCGACAACATATGTCCCTGCAACCAGCCTATAGTTCAAAGAAAAAAGAGATTCCCTCTTACATGCAACAACAAAGTTGACCATGATACTAGGGTGTTAACTGAGAATAACACCAATATCAGTAACTTCCACCTCAGCTTTCTCCTCCTCGCTCCTACCCATAATCTTGTTGATAATTTCAGGAGAAAACTCCACACATTTACCTCTTTCATAAACCTTCTTGTACTCCTTGATCATCTTACTATCATAGTTCTCAGAAATGTTTACATTGAATTTCTTCACCAACATTTCATAATAGTCACCAAAACCAGCAACACTCTTCATCAAACCAACATCCTTAGTAAGATTCACCGTCGAGTAAAGGGAATAGAAAGTATTTGTTGCACTCCTCCACACCTGTAATTGCTATAACTCATCAAATGTGCAAATTCCTAATTCACCCCTTAACTTCTCAGCAAAAGATATGTTGTCTTAAACATATTGTTCAACATCATACTCATAATCACTTGAGGGAACTTCCTTTCTTGTTAATGACTTTTTCTTGGTAGCATGGGCCACAACTTTACTACATCCTTTGTCATATCCAACCTTAGTACTTTTCTTTGACACCTTATAAGGTTTTCTTATAGACACAACAACCTTCCCTTTTCAGTTCCTCAATCTTTTAATAATACTAAGAGACAATTTCTTTCATATATGTAACACGGTAGGAGAACTGACTTTTAGTCATGTTGCGGATAGCAAGAGTCGCCACCGACTTTTATTTTATCCAAAAGGAAAGGGCATAAAAGAACAGGAAAGACCTTAAAAAGATTTTGAGTTCGGGGGGTAGGTTATACAAAGGGAAGGTGTTAGCACCCTTTATATCCATGGTTATCCATGGGCTTTTAGTTACTTAGCGCACTTTAAATTGTTTTGAGAAAGTGTAATGTGTGATTAAAAATTTTCTAAGTACTTTATAATGATCCTCGTATGGATGTATATAAAGACTTTGTTTTTGAAAATTTGTTTGAAATGTGAAGTGTAATGAAGTATTTTGAAGAAAAGTGAGCAAGTACTTAAGAGGAACCTACCCTATACTAAGTCTTTACTGTTCTTATATGTTCTTTCAATGGTAAGACTATCCCTATTATTAAGGAATATGTAGTCATTACCTTGGATGTTTTAAGCGACATGCGAAGGGACATCTGTATTTAGGCAACTGTAAGGTGTCTTTAGCAATTCGTAGGGACTTATCATCTTTTATTTTGAAGGGACAAGATCATTATTCCGTAGGCAACCTCGAAGGGACTTGATCTTATGAACTTAAAGGGACTTGATGATATTTTGTGAAGGGACTTTGCTTTAAGACACCTTACTTGACCTTATAATTAGGCAACATGAGGAGTAACCTTAGAAAGTATGAGATGGCGATCAAAGATTGACTTACGTGTGTGAGTGTTCATATTCATATATTTATCTTATTAAATTAGTTATTCTAAATTAATTTTAAATCACAAACATGTTATCACTCCCTATAGTTATTAACCATGGCAATAAAAATATTTATAAACATAAAATAGAAACAAGAATAATCATACGACTATTACACGGCTTTCGCAATTACATAAATATAGAAACAATTGAATGATAAATAAATAATAATTAAAAGGGGTTAGTAATAATAATAATCATAAGAAAAAGAAGGTTAACACAAATATACAAAAATATAAAATTTATAACATTTAAGAGAATATTTTTTTAAATTAAATAAATAATTTTAAAGAACTTTTAAAAGAAAATAAGAAAATTATAATAATAATAAACAATATAATAATTATTTACAAAATATGATTAATTATTTAATTAGAATAAAAAAAGAATTAATTAGATTAAATGTGAAAGTTAATGAGAATTAGGGTAAATAAAAATTAGGGTTTTGTATTAAGAAAGAAAATTAGGGTTAGAAATTATTTAAGCAAAATTAGGGTTTTAATGTTTAATTGAAATATTAATTGATTTATTTACAAATATATATATATATATATATATATATATATATATATATATATATATATATATATATATATATATATATATATATATATATATATATATAACATAAACAAATTATATTTGAAAAATAAAATATAAAGTTTTTTTTTATTTTTTATTATATGAGAAAATATTAAACTATTTTTAAAAGAAATTAATTTATATGATAATATAATGTATATAATTAAAATAAGAAAAAAAAAAGAAAATAAAAGAAATTAGGTTTAAAAAAAATGGGGGAGGCCTGGATTTGAACCCAGGACCTCCCCTTTACCAGCAAAGAGGCAAGACCACTGGACTGAACGCGCAGCTTGAATAAGTGACGACAAGAATACATAATATATACAACCTGCAAAATAAATGAGTTATTAAAAAAATTGCTTTCAACCAGATTCGAACTCTGGTTCTCATCCCAAACGCACGCCTGCCTTGCCAACTAAGCCAAACGCATCATCTGATAATAAGCTAACTAACATATATTATAAAAACAAATTAAAATTTGAATTCAGAATTCGCGCCAAGTTGCTTCTTCTTCAACCTCCAGCCCTGCGAATTTACCTACGAAATCTTCTACAAGTTTTCCTGCGAATTCATCTTCGTAGCTAAACCTGCGAAACTAATAACATACAATCCAGACACGAATCATCCAAATTAATGATACCAAAAGCTTGCCCAGGTCTCATACAATCCAAATATCATGTTCAAAGTCATTTATATAGCATAAATCGCAAATCCCTAATTTCAACTTCAAAACCCTAGTTATGGCTTTTCACGATTCCTGCGATTAAACTAAAAAATAATTGCCCAAAAAGCTTCTATGTCATCACACAAACAATATTAGCTAAACAAAAACAAGTAAAACATCATGAATAATCATAATCGAAAAATCAATAAAGTGCCATGAATATGCATTTGGTTTAAGCATTACAACATGATTTTGATGCTTATGAGTATTGAATCATGATCAGCGAGGATCAAGGAAGCCAATGCAACCTTTGTTTTGCTTTGAAAATGGCCAAATTCTCAAATCCGAATATCACTTTTTGCTTGAAATTTTGAAGTTTGAATGTTGTTCTTGAGGCTGCCAATTTCGTGTCTTATGATTGCTATATGTTGTTTATATATCATTGAATAGAATTAGGTCAAACAAATAGTCCATCCTTTGGACTTTTGGATCCATGGAGATTGAAAAAGATTCACCTTCAAAGATTGAATTTTTTTGATAAAACCTTGCTATTTTTGTATGATCTGAATTTGTATAATATCAATCACTTCTAAATAGTCTTTAAGACTTTCTAGAACCAAAATCAAATCAAATATCCACACTTTTATATTTTATTTTAATTTAAAATTATTTTTAATGTAAAAAATCATAATAAATAAAATAAAATGAATAAAAATATGAATAAATAATTTTTAATTCGTGCATGATGTCATGGAAGTGTTTGGATCATAAAAATGCAAGCCCATTTGGTGAAATTTGGTTTTAAGACCCCATTTGCTTCATAAACCTCTCAAAAATTTCCCAACTTTGCAAGGGCACAAATCCCTCAATTTTAATGCTATGAAGGTGTACTTGGACATTTTGGAAAGCTTAAAGAGTCCTCTAACCAACCTATTTGGTATCATGTCCATACCTTTCACCATTCTCAAGTTATGCTCTTTGGAAGTTATTGACTTTTTGTTGACTTTTAAAAGGACCTATAATGTCTTAGCTCATACCTTCCAAATGAAGCATTTTTGGGCTTGGCTTGTGAGACACAAAGTTGTAGAGAATTAAATTTCCTTCAAAATGAGATTTGGATGGAAAATTTTTGATGAAGCATGTGAAAGTTATGGCTGGTCAAAGTTCAGTTGACTTTTCCTGTGAAAACCCTAATTTAGAAACTACTGATTCTTGATGATCTGAAATCTCCTTGATGAATAATGATCAACCCTTGATCAAATGATGAATTTTACTTCATATACTTGATGTTGGCAAAAAATCATGAAGTTTGATTTTGGTTTGACCACAGTTGACCTCAGTTTGACTTTTTGACTGCTTTGACTGATTTTAGCCTATCTGATCATCTGACTGAGCAAACCTTTTGGGAAAGTCTTGAAACTTGACATGGGGATTCTTAGACACATATAGGATGATATGAAGCTCACTTGAATTCTTGGAAGTCCATTTAGCCTGATGAAAGTCAAAACCCTAGTTTAGGATGCCTTGCTTAGGAGGATGCATTGTCTGAGGGAATTGTCAAACTTTCTGACTAATTGTGAACCTTGTGAACATTGTGAACCTCATGAGATATCTTGTGAACCTTGTTAAACTCTTGGGACACCTTAGTGAACAATGTCCTGTCTAGGTGAGGGCAAATTTTGGGAATATAGGCTCATCATTATAATCTAGACCATCTACATTGAGCATACTAGTAGAGTGATCCTTCTTCACACCACCATTCTCTTCTTTATCTTCTTTATCAGAAAAATCTTTCTCCTCTTCAACAGACATACTATCACAAGAATCATCTCTTTTACCACTAACAAAATCATCTTCAGCCACATTCTCTTGAGATATATTAGGAGACTCACTATGAAAGTTTTATTGTGTGGTTCCAACAGTATTATCAGGTTTGACCAAGGATGTTGTGACATCCAGTACTACACTAGACTCAAGGTCAACAATAAAGATCTTATAAAGAGACATATGAACACTTGTATCAGAAATGTCATTAACAATAACATTCAAACCAGAAGTATCAACAACATTAGGTTTCCACTTTTTTCTATTCTAAATCATCACATGACTAGCCCTAGGTTATGTTGGACGTTTTGGATAACCATACAATTTGTAACAACAAGGCTTTATATGACCATATTTTCCACAATAATGACATTTTCAAGGATGGAACTTGGCTTTAGTATGAGTTTTATGAAATCTGGCAGGATGTTGCAACATTTGATCAGACACGTGAGCTCATGCTTCCCTTCAAAAGGAACAAACTCTGTCACAGGTATTTTTCTTTGATTATATAAAGAGTGATAATTAAACCCTATACCAGTAAATATTTAACCTATTTTCCCAACTTGAAGAATCTCATCAAACACATCAGATCCATTTTTCAACATTCTCACATATTTGGTCATGTTTTCAAGTTTAGAATTTAATAGGGTTACCTCATCTTGAAGACCAAAGAGAGTAGATAAAATATTATCTTGTTCGGCCTATAGTTGAGCATTAATTCTCTTCTGAGTTTCTCCTATCTTACACACCTCTTCACTTTTAACATAAAGCTCTCTGTATGAAATAAATAATTCTTCATAAGAGACATCCACATCACATGAATGTTCATCAGATTCACATCTGCCGGTAAGGGTTGCAACATGCTTAGCAAATTTAGCATCATGTTCACTTTAAAAATCATCATCATACCCAAAAATAGACATGCCCTTCTTTTATTTCTTGAGGTATATAGTACATTTTGATCTAATGTGACCAAAACCCTCACATTCATGACACTAAATGCCTTTTCCTTGATTGTGCTTCTCCTATGTTCTTGCTTTTCTCTGAAAATCGTTGTTCTTCCTGATGTCGAATGACATGTTCTCGACATCTGGTCTTGACTTCCTATCCATACTCTTCAACACTTTATTAAATTTCCTCCCAAGAAGCACAATAGAAATATAAATTCCTTCATCAGTTTTCATGTCACACTGAACCTCTTCATCATTAGTGTTAGAGATAAAAGATATGCTTTTGTTCGTCTTTTCAAATCTTTCATTGATAGCCAATTCAAAAGTTTAAAGTGACCCAACAAGCTCATCCACTTTCATGTTGCTAATGTTTTGGGCTTCTTCAATTGTTGTGACATTCATGTCAAACTTCTTAGGCAATGGCATGAGAATCTTTCTAACCAGTTTTTCCTCTGACATCTTCTCTCCCAAGGCACTAGATGTATTGGAAATATAAAGAATATTCATGTGAAAATCATGAATGGACTTGTCATATTTCATCATGAGATTCTCAAATTTGGTGGTAAGTGTTGCACCCCAAAATTTGCCCTCACAATACAAGACTTTGTGTGCTAAGAAGGTTCACAAGGTTCACAAGATTCACAACACTTACAAGACCTTTCATGAGGTTCATGAAGTTTACAAGACACTTTATGAGGTTCACAAGGTTCACAATACTTGCAAGACCTTTCATGAGGTTCATGAAGTCTACAAGACACTTTATGAGGTTCACAAGGTTCACAAGACCTCCCATGAGGTTCACAAGGTTCACAAGACCTCCCATGAGGTTCACAAGGTTCACAAGACATTTTATGATGGTTCACAAGGTTCACAAAGTTCACAAATAGTCAGAAGAGTTGACAATTCCCTCAGACAATGCACCTCCTAAGCAGTGCATCCAAAACTAGGGTTTTGACTTTAATCAGGCTAAATGGATTTACAAGACTTCAAGTGAGCTTCATAACATCTTATATGTGTGTAAGAACCCCCATGACAAGTTTCAAGACTTTTCTCAAAGGTTTGCTCAGTCAGATGATCAGATAAGTCAAAATCAGTCAAAGCAGTTAAAAAGTCAAACTGAGGTCAACTGTGGTTAAACCAAAGTCAAACTTCATGATTTTTTGCCAACATCAAGTATATGAAGTAAAATTCATCATTTGATCAAGGTTTGATCATGATTCATCAAGGAGATTTCAGATCATCAAGAATCAGGAGTTTCTAAATTAGGGTTTCCTTAGTAAAAGTCAACTGAACTTTGACCAGCCATAACTTTCACATGCTTCATCATCAAGTTTCCATCCAAATCTCATTTTGAAGGAAATTGAATTCTCTACAACTTTGTGTCTCACAAGCCAAGCCCAAAAATGCTTCATTTGGAAGGTATGAGCTAAGACATTATAGGTCCTTTTGAAAGTCAACAAAAAGTCAACAACTTCAAAAGGGCATAACTTGAGAATGGTAAATGATATGGACATGAAACTAGTGGGGTTGGTTATAGGACTATTCAAGCTTTCCAAAATGTCCAAGAACACCCTCATAGCATTAAAATTGAAGGATGTGTGCTCTTGCAAAGTTGGGAAATTTTTGGTTGGTTTATGAAGAAAATGGAGGTCTAAAACCAATTTTTTCTAAATGGGTTGCCATATGATGACCCAATCCATACTATGACCTCATGCACGACCCAAGTCTCTAAAAATCAGATTTTTTCATTATTTTATTTTATTTATTTTGATTTAATTCATTTTAAATCATTTTAAATTAAAATAAAATATAAAAGTCAAAGATTTAAAAAGGATTGAGCTTCTAGAAATTCATAAAGTTGATTGGTATCAAAGTGGTAAGAGAATCATGAGGATTGGCTTGAAATAGAAGGTGTTCATACAAGAATATTTGAATTTTAAAGCCTTATCTTTTTGAATCTTTTTGGATCAAATCTTCCACACAATGATCAATTTTTTCTGACCTAAATTCATTGTACTATAAGTATAGAACATAACCCTAATGATTGCAAAAAAAATCCAGCCTCAAAAGTGTAAGTTTCATATTTTCAAAACCACACAAAACTCAAATTCGGTTTCAACTCCACAAGGCATTTGAAGGTATTTTGAGGACACAAGAATGTTTATTAAGCTTCATTGAGTCGAAATCAATGATCATTTGCATTCAAAACATCTCATATCACATAAACCGAATCCCTTTTGTTCTTGAAATTATTTTTTTCGATTTCGATTGTTTAACCATTATTAATGAATTTTGTTTGTTGATTTGTGATTGTTTGAAGCTTTGGATGAATTCTGGATGGTTTAATTTGATTTTCATGAACTGATACGAATTTCACCATGGCTAGGGTTTATGGCCTCCATTAGGGTTTCACATTCAAGCTAATATAAATCCATTCTGAAAACATAGATCAATGCCAAATTGTCTCTGGATCATGTTTGAACAATTAATTTGGTGAAATTTTACAGTTTTTGTGGTGTATGAGATCCATAGGTTTTGCTGCAAGTTTGATTTTCGCAGGAACATTGGTAGATAATTTCGCAGCAAATATCCTAGGGCTGGAGGAAGAAGATGGTGCCCTGCGCGCGTGTTTCATAATTCAAAATTTGTTTAAAAATATTATGTATTGGTTCTGTTTTATTTCACAAGCATTGTGCTTGTCCCAGTGGTAAAGGGTGCGCGTATAATGTTTATAGGCAGGGGTTCGAATCCAGGCTTCACCACCTTTTTCTTATTTTTTACAGATAACAAGCAACTTTCATATATTATTTATTATAGTCACCATATGTACAGGCGCGCTCTCCCAGCTGGATTGGTTAAGGTGTTTGTGTGTATTGTGAAGGTCCTGGGTTCGATTCCCCCAGGCCTTTTGTTTTTCTCTCTTTTTCTTAGATTTTCAGGAATCAACAACAAAACAAATTCCTCTCCTTTCCTTGTCACATGCGCGCGTTGGCCTGGTGGTAGATGTTGCTGGCCTGAGTGTTTGCAAGCAAGAGGTGCTGAGTTCAATTCCCAGCCAGGTAAGTTTCCTTTTTCTTTTTATTTGTTTTACTTATTATTAATATTAATTAATTAAAATTATAATCTTAATTTAATAAAATCTTAATATGTTTCATAAATATAAATCCTAATAATATTTTCTAAAACAAATTGTTCTTTATTAATATGTATATATTATGATTTATTTGTATAATTAGATTAATAATTAATATCTAACATTTTTTTTGAAACCTAATTTATTTTATTTTTAAAAAAAAAACCCTAAAAACATATTTTTAAACCCTAATTTTTCTTCTTCTATTTGTTTAATATTATTATTTATATATTATATTTATAATGTAATTAAAATTCTTAATTTAATTTTTATTAATGTATAAATTGCTAAACTTTTGTACATAAATATGTTTAAAAATTAAAATTCTTAATTTATTTTTATAGTATGTAAATATTTTATAATTGTTTATAATTTAATTTTGTATATAATATATGTTCATAATTAATTAGAAAATTGCTAATTTAATTTTTGTAGCTATAATTTTATTTTCATAATTAACTTAATCTCTATAATTTGCACATAACCTAAAACTTTATCATAATTAGTATAATTATTTATATTTTAATATTAAATGATAATTGTTTATAAAATTGAATTGTTATTTATAATATACTTGTTTATTTTATTATTATTAATTATATTCTTATGATATTTCTTATTTATTACTAACCCCATTAATTTGGTATTATTTTATTTTTACTAACCCAATTATAATTACTTATTTATTTTTGCTTATTAATATTTTGCTTATTTATTTAAATTGCTTTTATCACTATTATGTAATTGCTCCTGGATGTAATATTGTGTAATGTTTAAATTATTTATTTTATGCTATGGTTAGTAAATAGGGAGTGTAAATATACTTGTAATTTAAAATTAATTTAGATCATTTAAATTTAAAGATAAATATTAAATTGTACACTCACACACGTAAGTCGATCTTTGATCGCCATCTCACTTCCTTAGGGATACCTCTCATGTTGCCTAATCAAAAAGGTCAAGTAGGGTGTATAAAGCAAAAGTCCCTCAAAATAAAATCATCTAGTCCCTTAACAGATAAAAGATCAAGTCCCTTTCGAGTGTTGCCTTCGTAATGATCTTGTCCCTTTCGAATAAAGATGATAGTCCCTCCAAAATTGCTTATACACCCTACAGTTGCCTAAATAACAGATGACCCTTTACTTGTCTCTCACATCCAAGGTAATGACTACCTATTCCTTAATAATAGGGATAGTCTTACCATTTAAAGGATTCAAGAACAGAAAAGACTCAAACTTAGGGTAGGTTCCTCTTAGATACTTGCTCACTCTTCAAAACTTTTCAAACACTTCACAATTTCAAACAAAAATTTTCAAAACAAAGGTTTATACGTATCCGTACATGGGTCATTATAAACACTTAAGAAAATTTCTATCCACACACTTCACATTTTCAAAAACATTTTAAAGTGAGCTAAGTAACTAAGAGCCCATGGATAACCATGGATGTAAAGGATGCTAACACCTTCCCTTTACATAACCTACCCCCCGGACCCAAAAATCTTTTAAAAGGTCTTTCCTGTTCTTTTATGCCTTTCCTTTGGATAAAATAAAAGTCGGTGGCGACTCATGCTATCCGCAACATAACTAAAGTCAGTTCTCCCACCGTGTTACAGAACTGGCGACTCTGCTGGGGACTTAATATTAAAGAGGGGTACCCTTAGGAATTAGATCACTTTAAAATTGTTTGCTTTGTTTGATTTATACTTATCTGTTGGGTGCTCTTATGTGTGAAAGATCCTAACCCGGATCTAGTGTACCTTAGGTAAATGGCAATAGACCAAGGAAACTATACGGCGTATACCGATATGGTTGATCTGGTGGCCATAGTTAGTGTGACTTCTTGGTTGGTGCTTATGTTCCTTAAGTCAAGTTGAGGATAATATGAGGCTGCCATATGTTATCAATGCACTAACTAACTTTTAGAACCCTAGTCATCCCATCTTGGCCTTTAGAAAAGTAGTGAGATAACCGGCTTTGGTGCAGACTGAAGTTGGTTGATACTCGATACTACGCTCATTGAGATTCTAAACTTGGAGGGTTTTGGTTGGCAAGTAAGTTGCCTACTGAACAACCTCCCTTGTGAAGGATCAATGATATTAAGATCCCTTAGAACCTGGTTACTTTATAGGACAGGATGAACCATCTAAACTTCAGGGGAGGATACTTACCTTTAAACCTCATGCAAGCCTTCAAACCTAGGGCTATGGTGTGATTTGTTTGTGTGTGCCACATGTTTGTGATTGAGCATAACATCATGACATCATCATGCATCATAAGCATAGCATTTTCCCTAACCATTTCAAGGACCAAAGGATTTATCTTTGTTCTTTGTTGCAGGTCATGGCTTCTGCTCGTAGAAACACTATCAGGATCAACTTTGTAGGCATACCTGCTAAGCTTAAAGATTTGATTTCTCAAGTGTCTGATCATTCCCAGTTCATCAAGAGACATGGTCACCTACTGGATCTAGTCACTTCAGGGTTCAATGAAGACATGATGAGTGTTCTGTTTCAGTTCTTTGATCCTAAGCACCATTGCTTTACATTCCCTGACTATCAGCTGGTTCCTACAATGGAAGAGTTCTCTAAACTTCTGGGTATACCTGTTCTTGATCAAAGACCCTTCACAGGCTTGGAGAAGGAGCTCAAACCAGAGGTTATTGCTGCAGCTCTACATCTGAAAAAGTCTGACATTGTTCTAGAAACGAGAAGTGGAGTCAAGGGTGTTCTTGCTAAGGTGTTGATAAAGAAGGCTCAAATGTTTTTGAAGGCTATGAGCTATGATGCTTTTGAGGAGATCTTAGCCTTGCTGATTTATGGTTTAGTGTTGTTCCCCAATCCTGATCAGTTCATAGATGTTCATGCCATCAACATATTCCTGAGTCACAATCCAGTGCCTACATTGCTTGGAGACATCCTACATTCTCTTCATACCCGTACTACAAGGGCAAGAGGAACTTTGATGTGCTGCATACCTTTGCTTTCTAGGTGGTTTATTTCTCACCTTCCTCGCTCAGTAATGAAGAATGAGCAAGGGTTCAGATGGTCCAAGAGGATCATGTCACTCTCGCATTTAGATATCCATTGGTGCTCCAGATCTATGGAGAATGTCACTATCATTGACCGTTGTGGGGAGTTTCCTAATGTGCCACTTCTAGGCATAAGAGGAGGCATCACCTACAACCCCTCTCTAGCTTTACGACAGTTTGGTTACGCTCGGAGTGATGGTCCACATGACATGTTGATTCAAGGCATTGTGTTTGACTACGACAACGATCTTCAAGGTTACCGTCAGAGATTCATACGAGCATGGGGAAAAGTAAACAAGGTTGACAGCAAGACTCTGGAACCTAAGTACACTATTCCTATGGAGGCTTATCTCAGATGGGTGCGATCTCGTGCTCAGACTCTCATGATTCCATATCCTGCTATCCTACCAGTTACCATGGAACCTGTTGCTGAAGGAGATACTTCTTATACCATCCTTCACCCAGACATGCCTACTGACATGGAAGACTTACAGAGATCCTGGATCCAGTTGAAGGAGCAAAGGGATACTTTCGAGGCTCATTACAAAGCAAGCCAAGAAAGAATCCTTGAACTAACAAAGCAACTTCACGAGGAGCGGAATCTCAACTCATACCTCAACACAAAGAGGAAACGTCCATGGGAGACTTAAAACCCCATCTCTTGTATTTATTTCATTTCATTTCCTGTAAGCCCAAGAGGCAAAACAAATTTATTACTAATAAAAGTTTACTTTCTTGTTTGTTTAAGCAAATTTAAATCCTGCGGTCCTTGAAAACATTGCATACGCATTTACATTCCATAACACTGCATCACAGGTTTATTATGCACATGTCTCTTATCTTCTCGCTGTTTATTTCAGCAATGGCTCTTGAACAAATAGTTAAGGATCTCCAGGCACAAAATGCACAGTTCCAAGAGCTGATCCTGAACTTGTCCAAGGGGCAGGATGAATTGAAGACACTGCTGGCCAAGAAGACTAAGAAGACCAGGAGGTCAGGTGGCCTGATCAACATGGGAAGAAGGTTCAGAGGTCCTGTCAAGACCAAGGAACAGGTTAAAGACTATGAATCTGAAGAGTCTGAGAAAGAGGGAGGCAGCCTCCACAACACTATGGGGGACTCTGATTCTGAGGCTAATTACTACCATGAGCCTAATGAAGACAAATTCAAGATGCTGGTGGATAGAATGGATGCTATGGAGTTGCAGAAGTCTTCTGGGCTGGATTTTGAAGATTTGAGTTTGATATCTGGGGTAGTCATACCCATTGGTTTCAAGGTTCCTACCTTTGTTGTTTATGATGGGGTCTCCTGTCCCAAGCTGCATCTGAGGTCTTATGTCAGAAGAATCCAACCTCACACTGCTGATAAGAAGTTGTGGATCCATTTTTTCCAAGAGAGCTTATCTGGAGCTCAATTGGAGTGGTATTATCAGTTGGAGAGTGTCAACATCCGTGATTGGAATGATCTTGCTGAAGCCTTCTATAAGCAATATCAATACAATGTTGACTTAGCCCCCACTCGCATGCAGTTACAAAGCATGTCTATGGGTGCCAAAGAAAGTTTCAAGGAGTATGCTCAGAAGTGGAGAGATTTAGCTGGAAGAGTACAACCCCCTTTAACTGACAGGGAGTTAGTTGATATGTTCATGTGTACATTGAATGGTCCTTTTTACAGTCATCTCATTGGAAGCTCATCATCTGGCTTCACTGATTTGATAATGACAGGAGAGCGCGTGGAAAATGGCATAAAGAGTGGCAAGATCCAAGTGGGTACTTCTTCATCAGGTGCTGCAAAGAAGCCTCCCACTGGGAAGAAAGAATCCAATGCTGTTTATGGCCAACCTGATCGTAATAGAAGGCATCAGTCTGTGAGTGCAGTTCATATTTCAAATCCAACTCCTACAACACCAGAGCAGCCACAGGGCAACCAACAGAGGGCTAGAAGGCAGTTCACTAAGATCAACATGTCAATGGCTCAGGCATTGCAACACTTGTTGAAGGCTGAACTTATTACTCTGAAAGAGGCTCCTCAGAATCCCAATGTTACCTCTCCCAGGTACAATCCCAATGCACGATGTGCATATCATTCGAATTGTCAGGGACATGATACTAATATTTGCTGGGTCTTGAAGAACAAAATTCAAGATATGATTGAGGCTGGAGAGATTGAGTTTGACCCTCCGGGTACTCCAAATGTGATTACTGCTCCCATGCCAAATCATGAGAAGACTGTCAATGCAATTGATGAAGATTTACATATTTATTCAGTTGCAGAGTTGACTACACCATTGTCTGTTATCAAGAAGAAGTTAGTACAAGTTGGGTTCTTTCCAGGTTGTCGTGAAGATTGTGTCTATTGTGCCTATAGGCCGGATAGTTGCTGGAGGTTGAAGGACGGAATTCAACGCCTCATGAATAATTACACCATAGTGTTTGAGAGGACACCACCCTCTGTGGAGAGTATGGTGGATCATATTACTAAAGGTAGGAAGACTGAAGAGGTTGATATGGTTGATAGAGTGCCAGTAAGGATCACTTCCAAAGGTCCTGTTAAAATCACTCATAAGGGTCCAATTAAGATTACTGCTGAAGGCCCTGTGAAGATTGTTGTTGAAGCTAGAGCGGCTCCTCTAGTCATTACCACTCCTGGTCCTATTCCGTATACGTCTGATAAAGCTGTGCCTTGGCATTATGGGGCTGATGTTTATATCCATGGTGTTAAGCAGGAACCCTTAGCTGATGTGCCCATTGATGTTGATAATATTGTCGGGTCTAGTAAGATCACACGAAGCGGAAGAGTTTTCTCTCCTCCAGTCACCTCCAAGAATGCAGTTACTCCAGCTGCTACCTCCACCACTGATGCCCGGGGCAAAGGTCCCGTTATTGAACCTATGCCAAATGAGGTGCCAGTTGCTGATGATCTTGCCAAGCAGATGGAAGAAGTATTGAAAATCATTCGCAAGAGTGATTATGACATTGTTGATCAATTGGGGCATACTCCCTCCAAGATTTCTATGTTGTCCTTGTTGTTGTGTTCTGAGGCTCATGCCAAAGCTCTGATCAAGTTTCTGAAGACTGCTCATGTACCCAATGCAATTTCTGTTGACCAGTTTGAGAATTGTGTTGCCCACCTGACCTATGATAATGGGTTAGGTTTCTCTGATGCTGATTTGACTCCTGCCAAGAGGGATCATAACAGGGCTCTGCATATTTCAATTGAATGCAGGGGCACCACCCTGTCACATGTATTGATAGACAATGGTTCCTCTCTGAATGTGTTGCCCAAAGAAGTCCTGAATAAGCTGAGTCCTGAAGATGCTGTGTTGAAACCCAGTAATATAGTGGTGAAGGCTTTTGATGGTTCTAGAAGAGTGGTGCATGGAGAAATTGATATCCCAATCAAAGTTGGTTCTCAGGTTTTCAAAGCTACATTTTATGTGATGGATATTCATCCTTCGTACTCTTGTTTGCTTGGTCGTCCCTGGTTCCATGGGGCAGGTGCTGTAACCTCTACATTACATCAGAAGCTGAAATATCCGGTGGGAGGAAAGGTTGTTACTGTCCATGGAGAGGAAGAATATTTTGTCAGTCATGTGAAAGGTGAATATGTGGAAGGTGAATATGTTGAAACTCCGTGTCAGACATTTGAAGTGGTTCCTTGGGTTGTTAATGATTATGAAGCTCCTCTTGTTGTTAAGAAAGTTCCTGTGGTCACCAGAATACCTCCAACAATGGCCTCCCTTAAAGATGCTAGAGCTGTGGTGGATGAAGGTGGTTGTACTATTTGGGGTCAGCTTCCTGATATCCCATACAAGTCTGACAAATTTGGTTTAGGTTTCACTGCAGAGTCCCAGAAGGCTGTTCGTCGTGCTCGTGCTGTTCGTATCACCAATCAGGGGGTTATGAAAGACCAGATCAATGTTGTGGGTGACTATGATGAAGACTACAACCTGGATGCTTGGATTTTTCCTACTGTGGGTGCTGGGCTCAATAATTGGAAAGCTGAAGATGTTATCCCTATCTCCTTTAGTCAGGAGTAAATACTATTACTGTGTTGTTGCTTTTTAAGTTTGTAATTTCTTGAACAATTAAAACTCTCAAGCCTTGTGCCTTACCCGGGGCACAATGGTGTGCTTGTTACGGGCTGTCATTTCATTTGCATACTTCATTCAATAAAAATCAATGGACGTTTCGTTTTCGTAAATATTGTGTTCCTTGTCTTTCTTTTCTTTTATTTTTGTTTTATCAGCTATGTGTTCTTACACACACCCACATCACTAAAATGCAGATCCTCATCCACTCTGGATCCTGTTGATAACAGTTCTACTATTGCCAATTATAATTTCAAGAATCCGATCTATCAAACTGAAGACGGAAATGAGGACGATTGTGAAATACCTGTAGAGCTTGCTAGGTTGTTACAACAAGAAGAGAAAGCTATACAGCCACATGAAGAGCCAGTCGAGGTTGTGAATCTGGGAACTGAAGAAAACAGGAAAGAAGTCAAGATAGGGGCTGAATTAGAGGATATTGTCAAGAGCAGATTGATTCAGATGTTACGTGACTATGTGGAGATCTTTGCTTGGTCTTATGAAGATATGACAGGGTTGGATACAAACATTGTGGTTCACCGTTTACCAGTAAAAGAAGATTGTCGTCCAAAGAAGCAGAAGGTTCGTCGTATGCGTCCTGAAATGTCAGAGAAGATCAAAGCAAAGGTAATGAAACAGTTCAATGCAGGGTTCTTAGCTGTGACTTCTTATCCTCAATGGGTTGCAAATGTGGTACCAGTTCCTAAGAAAGATGGTAAGGTATGTATGTGTGTAGACTACATGGATTTGAACAAGGCCAGCCCCAAAGATGACTTTCCACTTCCTCATATTGATGTTCTGGTAGACAACACTGCTCAGCATAAAGTATTCTCTTTTATGGATGGTTTCTCTGGTTACAATCAAATCAAGATGGCACCTGAAGATATGGAGAAGACAACATTTGTTACACAATGGGGCACCTTTTGCTATAAGGTGATGCCATTTGGTTTGAAGAATGCAGGGGCAACATATCAGCGTGCTATGGTGGCTTTGTTTCATGATATGATTCATCATGAGATTGAGGTATATGTGGATGATATGATAGCCAGGTCCCAGAATGAAGAGCAACATCTTGATCATTTACATAAATTGTTTGAAAGGTTGAATAAGTACAAGTTGAGATTAAATCCAAACAAGTGTACTTTTGGAGTTAGATCTGGTAAACTCCTGGGTTTCATTGTCAGTGGAAAAGGTATTGAAGTGGATCCTGCAAAAGTGAAAGCTATACGAGAGATGCCAGCTCCCCGTACTGAGAAGGAGGTTAGAGGTTTCTTGGGACGATTGAACTACATTGCAAGATTTATTTCCCAATTAACTGCCATCTGTGAGCCAATCTTCAAGTTGCTGAAGAAAGATCAGGTGATGGAATGGAATGATGAGTGCCAGACTGCCTTTGATGAAATCAAGAGATATCTGCTAGAACCTCCAATTTTGATGCCACCAGTTGATGGAAGACCCTTGATTATGTACTTAACAGTGTTAGACAACTCAATGGGGTGTGTGTTGGGGCAACATGACGAGTCTGGTCGAAAAGAGCAGGCAATATACTACCTTAGCAAAAAGTTTACCGACTGTGAAACAAGATACTCACTGCTCGAGAAAACTTGCTGCGTTTTGGCATGGGCTGCTCGCCGACTAAGACAGTATATGTTGACCCATACTACCTTGTTAATTTCAAAGATGGATCCAATCAAGTACATATTTGAGAAACCTGCTCTCTCCGGAAGAATAGCAAGATGGCAAATGATCTTGACAGAATATGACATACAGTATACTACTCAGAAGGCTATTAAAGGAAGTGTTGTGGCTGATCATTTGGCTCATCAAGCAGTGGATGATTACCTGTCAATGAGTTTTGAGTTCCCTGATGAAGACATTATGATTATTACCAAAGAACCTGGACAATATGACGGACCTGAACAAGGATCCCGATGGACTATGGTTTTTGATGGTGCCTCCAATGCACTTGGTAATGGTGTTGGTGTTGTGATTAGTTCCCCTGAAGGTTGTCATACCCCGATTACTGCCAGACTTTGTTTCTATTGTACTAATAATATGGCTGAGTATGAGGCATGTATCCTGGGTATTAAAGCTTCTATTGATATGAAGATTCAGTTCCTTGACGTATACGGAGATTCAGCCTTGGTAGTAAGTCAGATCAAAGGAGATTGGGATACCAAGCATGATAACCTCATTCCTTACAGAGAGCATGTGTTGTCTTTGATCCCACATTTCAAAAAGATTACCTTTGGACATATTCCACGAAGAGAGAATCAGTTGGCAGATGCTTTGGCCACCATGGCATCTATGTTTGAGATCAACTGGGATGATGAAGCTCCCAAGATTACTATTGATAGATTTGAAAAGCCTGCATACTGCAATGAGATTGACACAGAAGGGGCAGAGGAGAAGCCTTGGTTCTATGAAGTGAAAAGATATCTTGAAGCTCAGGAGTTCCCTAAAGGGGCATCTGTCAAAGATAGGAAGTTTCTGAGAAGGTTTTCTGCTAAGTTCTTTTTGAGTAATGGGATTCTGTACAAGCGCAATCATGATTCAACTATGCTTCGTTGTGTGGATAAGAAAGAAGCAACAGAGATTATGGAAGATATGCATGATGGGATCTTTGGTACTCATTCTAGTGGTCATACCATGGCAAAGAAGATATTGAGAGCAGGATACTATTGGTCTACCATGGAAGCTGATTGCTATCAACACTCCAGAACGTGTCACAAATGTCAAATTTATGTTGATAAAGTACATGTACCTCCATCACCATTGAATGTGTTGACTGCTCCTTGGCCTTTTGCCATGTGGGGCATTGATATGATTGGTGAGATCAAGCCCACTGCTTCTAATGGGCATCGTTTCATCCTGGTTGCTATTGATTACTTCACGAAGTGGGTAGAGGCAGCTTCATTTGCATCTGTTACTAAGAATGTTGTGGCTCGATTCATTAAGAATAATCTCATATGTAGGTATGGCATCCCCGAAAGGATTATTACTGACAATGGCTCTAATCTGAACAACACTATGATTACTGATCTCTGCACGCAGTTCAAGATTAAGCATCACAACTCTTCTCCGTATCGTCCAAAGATGAATGGGGCAGTTGAAGCTGCTAATAAGAACATTAAGAAGATTGTACAGAAGATGACTGTTACTTACAAGGATTGGCATGAGATGTTACCGTTTGCTCTTCATGGTTATCGTACTACAATACGTACTTCAACAGGGGCAACCCCATTCTCCTTAGTCTATGGTATGGAAGCAGTTCTGCCCATTGAAGTTCAGATTCCATCCTTAAGAATTATGAAGGATGCAGGCTTGGATGAAGATGGGTGGAATCAGACTCGACTTGACCAAATAAATTTGATTGATGAGAAGAGGTTAGCAGCAGTTATGTCATGGCCAGATGTACCAAAAACGAATGATCAAAGCTTTCAACAAGAAGGTTAAGCCAAAGGTATATCAGGCCGGTGACTTGGTAATCAAGCGTATCATATTACCGCAGGGTGATCCTAGGGGCAAGTGGACTCCTACATATGAAGGACCATTTGTAGTCAAGACAGTATTCTCAGGAGGTGCCATGATACTTACTACTATGGATGGTGAAGATTTCCCACAACCTGTAAACGCAGACATAGTTAAAAAATACTACGCATAAAAAGAGACCCGCTAGGTTGACTGGCCTAGGCAAAAATAAGGGCATCCCGGCAAACCAAAAGGGTTTGGGCAAAAATTAGGGATATATATAAAAAGATGTACACCCGGCAAGTCGAAAACCTGAAAAGGCGGCTTGGGCAAAAAAGGGTATCCCGGTGGATTGAAAACCTGAAAGGGCAATCCAGGCAAAAGTTAGGGATTAAAGCGTATGACTATGTCTCGTTTGGATCACCCATGAAACTGCAATCAGTTGTGTTACTTACTCAATGCTCGAACAGATAAAGCTCAATCCAATCATTTCCGTCTCAACAGCAGAAGATGAGATACTTGAAGATAATGGCAATAGTAGAATTGAAATTCAATAGGATTATTTCCCACATAGCTGATTTTCCTTGTTTTGTAAAAACTTTATGACAAAATCCTCTTACTAGGGTTTATGTCTCCTTTGTACAAACTTACCCATATATGGGTCACTTTTTGATATAAATGAAATTCCATCTTTGAATCCAGATTTACTTTTACCCTATTTACATAAGCGAAACGTCCATTGGTTGTGTTTGAATGTATGTATGCTTTTGAATATGATTGATGTTTACCAGAAATGCATAAATGCTTAATATGATTGATGTTTACCAGAAATGCATGAAAATGCAGTAATAGTATTTACTAAGGACGAACGAGAGAAGGATTTCAACGAAGCTTCGCTGGTTCATCTCTACAAGACAGTTACAAACCCTCAGTAGGGCAAATCCATCTTCATAAAGTCACATCTCCCCTGGAATTTATATCCATCTCTTTTATCCTCATACGGATATTCGGGAATTTACTTTCCAATAAGAGTACGACGAACGAAGACGGAAGGTTATGTATACCTTACTATCCCCAGCAGACGAGAGGTTATATATACCTTGCTATCCCCAGCAGACAGGAGGTTATGTATACATTCTTATTAAACAAGACGGGAATGAGTTCCTCATATTCTTCAGCAACGATTCGGGATTTATTTTCCCAGGCCAGCAGTTGTTATACGAAGATATCCAGACGCTTCCGGCAGCATCATATCATACATACATCTTTTACATCATACCATAACATACACATCCATAGACACATAATATATTACTTAAGTGCATCATATTATACATGCATACATAATGCATAAACTAATATTACCATACAGAATGCTACTTTGGTTTCAGGTTAATTCTCCAGCATACAGACTTCATTAACAAATTGTGACTATGGGGCCGTTGTTTATTGTCCCAAAAGTTATCATTTCCTCAGGACGTTGTTATCCTCCTGAAAGCATATCATTCCCTCAGGACTGCTTTATCCTCCTGAAAGCTTCTTATACCTCAGGACGTTGTTATCCTCCTGAAAGCATATTATTACCTCAGGACTGCTTTATCCTCCTGAAAGCTCCTTATACCTCAGGACGTTGTTATCCTCCTGAAAGCATATTATTACCTTGGGCCGTTGTTATCTTCCCAAAGGTCACCACTTCCTCAGGACGTTGTTATCCTCCTGAAAGCATATTATTACCTCAGAACGTTGTTTATCTTTCTGAAAGCATATCATTACCTCAGAACATTGTTTATCTTTCTGAAAGCATATCACTCCCTCAGGACGTTGTTATCTTCCTGAAAGCATATTATTACCTCAAGACTGCTTTATCTTCCTGAAAGCATATTATTACCTCAGGACTGTTGTATCCTCCTGAAAGCATGTTACTATCTCGGGACGTTGTTTATCTTCCTGAAAGCTATCATCATTTTACCTTCATATTTTGGACTGCTTTATCCTCCAAGAAATGTATCTGAAGAACTTTTCTCCAAGTGGCATCTTTAAGCCCACTCAAGCATATTCAACTAGTCATCTGTATCACTCTATGCACTGGTGAGTGCAAATTTTTGGGCTTTTGTGTTCAATCCCCTTCAACCTTCCAGGTCACGACTGGCAAATATACCAATCTAACCCCTCAGGTTTCAGAAAATTGAACAGGGGCAGCTGTTGCACCCCAAAATTTGCCCTCACAATACAAGACTTTGTGTGCTAAGAAGGTTCACAAGGTTCACAAGATTCACAACACTTACAAGACCTTTCATGAGGTTCATGAAGTTTACAATACACTTTATGAGGTTCACAAGGTTCACAAGGTTCACAATACTTGCAAGACCTTTCATAAGGTTCATGAAGTCTACAAGACACTTTATGAGGTTCACAAGGTTCACAAGACCTCCCATGAGGTTCACAAGGTTCACAAGACCTCCCATGAGGTTCACAAGGTTCACAAGACATTTTATGATGGTTCACAAGGTTCACAAAGTTCACAAATAGTCAGAAGAGTTGACAATTCCCTCAAACAATGCACCTCCTAAGCAGTGCATCCAAAACTAGGGTTTTGACTTTAATCAGGCTAAATGGATTTCCAAGAATTCAATTGAGCTTCATAACATCTTATATGTGTGTAAGAACCCCCATGACAAGTTTCAAGACTTTTCTCAAAGGTTTGCTCAGTCAGATGATCAGATAAGTCAAAATCAGTCAAAGCAGTTAAAAAGTCAAACTGAGGTCAACTGTGGTTAAACCAAAGTCAAACTTCATGATTTTTTGCCAACATCAAGTATATGAAGTAAAATTCATCATTTGATCAAGGGTTGATCATGATTCATCAAGGAGATTTCAGATCATCAAGAATCAGGAGTTTCTAAATTAGGGTTTCCTTAGTAAAAGTCAACTGAACTTTGACCAGCCATAACTTTCACATGCTTCATCATCAAGTTTCCATCCAAATCTCATTTTGAAGGAAATTGAATTCTCTACAACTTTGTGTCTCACAAGCCAAGCCCAAAAATGCTTCATTTGGAAGGTATGAGCTAAGACATTATAGGTCCTTTTGAAAGTCAACAAAAAGTCAACAACTTCAAAAGGGCATAACTTGAGAATGGTAAATGATATGGACATGAAACCAGTGGGGTTGGTTAGAGGACTCTTCAAGCTTTCCAAAATGTCCAAGAACACCCTCATATCATTAAAATTGAAGGATGTGTGCCCTTGCAAAGTTGGGAAATTTTTGGTTGGTTTATGAAGAAAATGGAGGTCTAAAACCAATTTTTTCTAAATGGGTTGCCATATGATGACCCAATCCATACTATGACCTCATGCACGACCCAAGTCTCTAAAAATCAGATTTTTTCATTATTTTATTTTATTTATTTTGATTTAATTCATTTAAAATCATTTTAAATTAAAATAAAATATAAAAGTCAAAGATTTAAAAAGGATTGAGCTTCTAGAAATTCATAAAGTTGATTGGTATCAAAGTGGTAAGAGAATCATGAGGATTGGCTTGAAATAGAAGGTGTTCATACAAGAATATTTGAATTTTAAAGCCTTATCTTTTTGAATCTTTTTGGATCAAATCTTCCACACAATGATCAATTTTTTCTGACCTAAATTCATTGTACTATAAGTATAGAACATAACCCTAATGATTGCAAAAAAAATCCAGCCTCAAAAGTGTAAGTTTCATATTTTCAAAACCACACAAAACTCAAATTCAGTTTCAACTCCACAAGGCATTTGAAGGTATTTTGAGGACACAAGAATGTTTACTAAGCTTCATTGAGTCGAAATCAATGATCATTTGCATTCAAAACATCTCATATCACATAAACCGAATCCCTTTTGTTCTTGAAATTATTTTTTTCGATTTCGATTGTTTACCATTATTAATGAATTTTGTTTGTTGATTTGTGATTGTTTGAAGCTTTGGATGAATTCTGGATGGTTTAATTTGATTTTCATGAACTGATACGAATTTCACCATGGCTAGGGTTTATGGCCTCCATTAGGGTTTCACATTCAAGCTAATATAAATCCATTCTGAAAACATAGATCAATGCCAAATTGTCTCTGGATCATGTTTGAACAATTAATTTGGTGAAATTTTACAGTTTTTGTGGTGTATGAGATCCATAGGTTTTGCTGCAAGTTTGATTTTCGTAGGAACATTGGTAGATAAATTCGCAGCAAATATCCTAGGGTTGGAGGAAGAAGATGGTGCCCTGCGCGCGTGTTTCATAATTCAAAATTTGTTTAAAAATATTATGTATTGGTTCTGTTTTATTTCACAAGCATTGTGCTTGTCCCAGTGGTAAAGGGTGCGCGTATAATGTTTATAGGCAGGGGTTCGAATCCAGGCTTCACCACCTTTTTCTTATTTTTTCCAGATAACTAGCAACTTTCATATATTATTTATTATAGTCACCATATGTACAGGCGCGCTCTCCCAGCTGGATTGGTTAAGGTGTTTGTGTGTATTGTGAAGGTCCTGGGTTCGATTCCCCCAGGCCTTTTGTTTTTCTTTCTTTTTCTTAGATTTTCAGGAATCAACAACAAAACAAATTCCTCTCCTTTCCTTGTCACATGCGCGCGTTGGCCTGATGGTAGATGTTGCTGGCCTGAGTGTTTGCAAGCAAGAGGTGCTGGGTTCAATTCCCAGCCAGGTAAGTTTCCTTTTTCTTTTTATTTGTTTTACTTATTATTAATATTAATTAATTAAAATTATAATCTTAATTTAATAAAATCTTAATATGTTTCATAAATATAAATCCTAATAATATTTTCTAAAACAAATTGTTCTTTATTAATATGTATATATTATGATTTATTTGTATAATTAGATTAATAATTAATATCTAACATTTTTTTTGAAACCTAATTTATTTTTTAAAAAAAAAACCCTAAAAACATATTTTTAAACCCTAATTTTTCTTCTTCTATTTGTTTAATATTATTATTTATATATTATATTTATAATGTAATTAAAAGTCTTAATCTAATTTTTATTAATGTATAAATTGCTAAACTTTTGTACATAAATATGTTTAAAAATTAAAATTCTTAATTTATTTTTATAGTATGTAAATATTTTATAATTGTTTATAATTTAATTTTGTATATAATATATGTTCATAATTAATTAGAAAATTGCTAATTTAATTTTTGTAGCTATAATTTTATTTTCATAATTAACTTAATCTCTATAATTTGCACATAACCTAAAACTTTATCATAATTAGTATAATTATTTATATTTTAATATTAAATGATAATTGTTTATAAAATTGAATTTTTATTTATAATATACTTGTTTATTTCATTATTATTAATTATATTCTTATGATATTTCTTATTTATTACTAACCCCATTAATTTGGTATTATTTTATTTTTACTAACCCAATTATAATTACTTATTTATTTTTGCTTATTAATATTTTGCTTATTTATTTAAATTGCTTTTATCACTATTATGTAATTGCTCATGGATGTAATATTTTGTAATGTTTAAATTATTTATTTTATGCTATGGTTAGTAAATAGGGAGTGTAAATATACTTGTAATTTAAAATTAATTTAGATCATTTAAATTTAAAGATAAATATTAAATTGTACACTCACACACGTAAGTCGATCTTTGATCGCCATCTCACTTCCTTAGGGATACCTCTCATGTTGCCTAATCAAAAAGGTCAAGTAGGGTGTATAAAGCAAAAGTCCCTCAAAATAAAATCATCTAGTCCCTTAACAGATAAAAGATCAAGTCCCTTTCGAGTGTTGCCTTCGTAATGATCTTGTCCCTTTCGAATAAAGATGATAGTCCCTCCAAAATTGCTTATACACCCTACAGTTGCTTAAATAACAGATGACCCTTTACTTGTCTCTCACATCCAAGGTAATGACTACCTATTCCTTAATAATAGGGATAGTCTTACCATTTAAAGGATTCAAGAACAGAAAAGACTCAAACTTAGGGTAAGTTCCTCTTAGATACTTGCTCACTCTTCAAAACTTTTCAAACACTTCACAATTTCAAACAAAAATTTTCAAAACAAAGGTTTATACGTATCCGTACATGGGTCATTATAAACACTTAAGAAAATTTCTATCCACACACTTCACATTTTCAAAAACATTTTAAAGTGAGCTAAGTAACTAAGAGCCCATGGATAACCATGGATGTAAAGGGTGCTAACACCTTCCCTTTACATAACCTACCCCCCGGACCCAAAAATCTTTTAAAAGGTCTTTCCTGTTCTTTTATGCCTTTCCTTTGGATAAAATAAAAGTCGGTGGCGACTCTTGCTATCTGCAACATAACTAAAGTCAGTTCTCCCACCGTGTTACAGTAAGATGTTGAAGTCTTGACATCTTTACTTTTGATGTCCCTTCATGAGTGATTCTGAGGATTTCTCATGCATCTTTGGCCACAATACAAGTATTTATCAACTCCATCAAATAAGGAATTCAAGGATTTGGAGTTTCCAAGAGTAAGATCATCTTCTTCCTTAGATCAATCTTTTTTTGGCTTTAATTCAATTGTGTCATTCACATCTTTTTCCCTTCACAACAGGGTGTTCTCAACCTTTGATAACTGATTTCCATGTTTTACTATCCATAGATTTTAGAAAAGCCACCATACACGCCTTCCAATAATCAAAGTTTGTGCCATCCAAAATAGGTGGTTTGTTGACAAATCCTCCTTGTTCCATGTCTCTAGTACCAGAAAGTAATTTTATGGAGCTCACCCAAAACAGAATAGGGTGTCTGCTCTGATACCAATTGAAATTATGGCACGCAGATACCAGATGTCAAGATAGATGTCAGGACACTGGGATCAAGACAGACACCAACACTTATTCATTAAAAGTAACAACTTGGATGTAAATAAAGACACAATCAATTGCTAACCCAGTTCAGTGCAACATCACCTACATTTGGGGGCTACCAATCTGGCGACTCTATTCATCTCCAGTGAGTTCACGGCTGTGTGTTCTCACTAGGAAGGAAATTTACTATAATAGTATTAGTTTGAAACCAAAGCAAACAACCTTCAATTTACAAGTTTCTCACCTAATCACTACCCATGTTATTTATACCTACAAACTTCTAGATATGAGACCCTTTTACTTCCCACCAGTCACACAATAGTGACAAACTCAACAATAAAGAATAAAGGAAGTCACACTTCCAAAGACACAAAAATCCACTATTTTCTTAAAAGCTTAGGAGTGATTGCAACTTAAAAGTCAATCTAATTTAATTACCTAACAAATAAATGAATGACTCACAAACAACAAACAATGAAAGAAGGAGTCACTCTCAAGAAATATAATACATTCTTGCTTAAAAGCTTATGCGTGATTCACAATTACAACTCAACTAAAATAGTCCCTCTATATAACATTATCCCCATAATTAGTGATTTGCACTCGACTTGATTATTAGTGGCCTTTAATCTAAGTCATAGTGATATCTTGATCAATATGTCGCTTGGTCGTTCAAGTACTATTCCTGCCCACTTACCTTCAAATTTGAGGACTTGTCTATTGATAGGATCCAAATGTGAGTGACCTCTTCCTCCATTAACCATTTGATCTCCACTACAAAGTATGTTAAGGCATGAGATTTGATGTTGATTCTAGGTACACAATATATGATATATTTTGAAAGGTTGATGGTCTATGATACCATCATGCCCGCTAAGTCCTACTTCTTTAGCACCTGACGAATGAGAATGTTAGTTTTTACTAGGATATGAAGCCCTTGGAAATAAAGTTGTAATTTTTGGACCGTAATTTATTATGTTCTTCAAACTAAAGGGCATGACTTTGTAATAGTAGTTATTATGATTGGTCATGAATACAATTTTTGGAGGGTCGTTCGGGTTCATACTTATTTGGTTGTATCCCAAGTAGGCATCCATGAAACTCAAGATACATAAACCCAATGCATTTTCAATTAACTGGTCGATACTTAGAAGTGGGTAGGGGTTCTTGGGATATGCTTAATCTAGGTCGTTAAAATCCAAGAACATTTGACATTCACCTATCATACTCTTCACCATTATTATGTTAAACAAAAAGATTGAATATCTAATCTCCTTTATAAACCCAACAACTTTCGACTTGTTTACCTTTTCGGAGATAACTAGTCTCTTGTCTTCACCCTCTTTGCGCTTCCTCTAGGTGATAGTCTTGTATGCATTTTTGATATCAAGATAATGACACATTATGTCAGGATCTATTTTGGGCATATCAGAGGGCACCTATGTGAATAAATATGTGTTATTCTGGAGTAACTAGATAACATTGGACTCTTCCTCTTTGATTAATGATGTCTCAAACAAAGTGTTTTGGTATCTTTGATGACCAAACTATGTTATTGTTGTACCCCAAAATTTTCCCTCTGTTTTTTAACTTTAACCGACTTTTTATTTCGCATTCATTTGCATCATCTTCATAGCATAGCATGTATTTCGTCTTAATATTACCCGGAATAATTTCTCGACTTTACAGACAGACTGGTAAAATTAATTTTCAACTGTGTCTAAAATCAGTAAACAAAAAATGTCAAATTTAAAATTTGCAAATGTTAGTAATATTAATCTAAGGTTTACATGGTTTAACCTAACATGCTAAAAGTATTTTTACGACTATTTTTGGTCATATGTTGATCAGTCTGAACAGTTTAAACGGTCATAATTTTATTTCAAAATCTGACCAAATGCTGTATTTTTTCAGTCGTTTATTTCGTGCTGATCATTTTGATGTATTCATTTTATTTTTTCGAGCATTTTGACGCCTGACTTTTATTTTTTGAGTCCGTTTATTTTTACATTGGGTCTAGAATAAATAAATAGGATTATTAGTTTTTATTTTAATTTTAACTATTTTTATTAAAATTTATTTAATTTTTTAAATTAATATTTTATTGGGTTTCAAAATAAGCATTAAGGTTCATTATCATTAACCCTAATTTGGTCTTATATATACTTACTTGTGTGTGTTGTTGGAGAGATGGAAAGAAAAAAAGAAAAATAGAGAAAAAGAAAGTATGGACGGATCCACTTGGTCCGATTATTTTTCATTTGAGGTATAATATTGATTTTTTTTATACATGTTGTTGATATATATGTGACTTGTAGGTAAATCCATCTGACATTTTGTTTTATGTTTTTCGATACAACGTATATACAAATTGTTAACCAATCATACTTTTCAATACATATACATATATGTATTTATATTGTTTCACGCTGCTAATCACTTAGGTTGTTAGTTTTTATTTATTTATTTTTTCTTTTATTTCTTTGTTTATATCATATTAATATAATTATAATATGTGATATTAATATAATAAATAATAAATAATATATAATATATTCTTAATATATAAGACTGACTATTTTATTAAAAATTTTATTTATTTATTTATTTATTTTATAATTTGGTTATGTTTTCGGATCGGATCGTGTCGATACGCCGTTTTTACATTTGTGTGTATGAGGCGTGACACTTGTGTTGATCCGATCCAGTTGCGATGATCGCAATTTTACGTTAGCAACATCGTTGTTTTTTTTTTTCCTTCATTTTTTTTTCTAAATTTAGATCCGCATAATTTTTTATCCATATTGCGATGATCAAGTCAAGTGTAGCAAACTATTGGTGGATCGTATCGGTTCAGATGCGATTTTTTTAATTGATTTTTGTTGTATTTCGATTTTACGTGTCTGACGGTTTTGCACGGTGACAATTCACCTTTAGCGCTTACCGATTCGCGTTTCGATTTAATTTTTTTTTATTTAATTTTTTTTTATTATGTCATTGTTATTTTTTATTCGATTTGCGATGACCGTTTACGCGGTAGCAATTTGTCTATTATTTTAATTTTTGTTAATTTTCAACGATCCAACGTCGTTATTCTAATTGTATTTTATTTCTTATTTATTTCCGATTTAGGTATAAATTAATTAATTAAAAAAGTAATAATATTTTCTTTTGTTGTAGTTTATTTTCTTAGAATGAATGTATAGGCATAAATAAACTTGTAATTTATTTTCCATATTTTACTTTCCGCACTCCCTTGATCATGTAACTACCCCAAAGCCTTGTAATAGTTTAGGACTTTATTTTCCGCATTTTTACTTTCCGCACCTTACAAACTGTTTAGATGTATGGATAATAGGATTGCATGGCAAGTTTAAAAAGAAATTAGAAAAACCTTAATAAAAAATAAAATAACTGAAAATAATACACCTTGCACACTTGCACCTTTAGGGCAGCCTCTCTTGTTGCCTTATGAATATTGGTCATGTCCCTCGAACATAGGGATATCTTAGAAAAAGACGCTTACGAATAAATCATCATAGTTGCCTATGAAAAAAGATCATAGTCCCTCGATGACCCTTCGAGTTGCCTACGAAAAGATGATCTTGTCCCTCGATGACCCTACAAAAAAAGATCATAGTCCCTCGATGACCTTTCAAGTTGCCTACGAAAAGATGATCTCGTCCCTCGATGACCCTACGGAAAAATGATGATAGTCCCTTCGAATTGCTAAGGTATCCTTACATGTTGCTTTCTATGATCATTCAATGACCTTACGCCCATCCCTTACATCCAAAGAAAAGACTACTTACTAACTCATAGTTAGGACAATCCTATCTCTAAGGAAAAAAGAAAATAATATGAATGACCTTGAGTAGGCAGGAAACCCTTAACTGCTTGCTCATAATTTCAAAGAAAAATTACTCTTTCACCCCACACTTTCAAAAACTTTCCAAAAAAAACACTTTGTATACATTCATACGAGAATCATTACAAAGTTGGGCATTTTCTAAACACACCACCACTATTTTTCAAACAAAAACAAAGTGAGCTAAGCAGTTAAGAGCCCATGGATAACCATGAATACAAATGGTGCTAACATCTTCCCTTTGTATAACCTACCCTCCGAACTCAAAATCTAAACCAAGGTATTTCCTATTCTTTTCCACCTTTCCTAATTGGATAAAAGAAAAGTCAGTGGCGACTCTTGCTATCCGCAACATTGCTTTTGTGAAAACAAAAATGACAAAGTCAGTTCTCCCACCATATTACAGAACTGGCGACTCTGCTGGGGATTTCTATTTAAAGAGGGGTTACCTTAGAGTATTAGTTCACTTTATAATTTGTTTGACTTGTATGCTTTACTTTTAAGGGTTTTTGTCTTGGGGATACTGTGAGAAAGATCCTACACCCGAATTTAGTGATACCTTAGGTAAGTGACAATAGATCATAGAAATTGCTTGGCATGTAACAAACCGGTTGAAATGATGGTTACAATCTTTTAGAATCCTAATTGACTCATCTTTGGCCATTAGTAAAGTAGCGAGATAACTTGCTTTGGATTTAGACCGAAGACTGGTTGATACTCGAAGCTACACTCATTGAGATCTGACTTTAAGGATGTTTTGGTCGGCCACTTGAGTGTCGCACCAAACTAAAGCCTTCGAGAAAGATCTGTGATATTGAGATCCCTAGAAACCGGTTACTGTTCTAGGACAAGATGAACCAACTAAACCTCGGTGGGGAAGGGTACTTACCTATGGACTTCATGCAAGCCTTTAAACATAAGACTCTTGTGTGACTTGTTTGTGTTTGCCACTTGCTTGCTTTAAACATGAACATGACATCATGACATCATAACATTATATCATCCCACGAACCATTTCAAGGACCTAATGGATTTATATTTGTTCTTTGTAGCAGGTCATGGCAACCAGAGATTTCATCCGCATCAACTTTGTGAAGATTCCTTCCCAACTCAAAGATTTGGTCTCTATGATTCCCGAAAATTCTGAATTCACCAAAAGGCATGGTTATATACTCAGATTGGTTACCGCGGGTTTTGAATAAGACATGAAGAGAGTTTTGTTCCAATTCTTTGATCCTAAGCATCATTGTTTCACTTTCCCAGATTATCAGTTGGTACCTACACTGGAAGAATTTTCTAAGATACTTGATCTACCCATCCTTGATGAGCTACCCTTCACATGTTTAGAGAATGTTCCAAAGCCTGAAGTTATTGTAGTAGCTTTACATATGAAGAAGTCAGATATTGTCTCTAATTGGGTAACAAAGAGTGGAGTCAAAGGTCTTCTCGCTAAGTTCTTGATTGAGAAAGCTCATTTGTTCCTTGATGCTATGAGTTATTATGCTTTTGAGGATGTCTTGGCTCTATTGACATATGGATTGGTGTTATTCCCTAACCTAGATCAATTCATAGATGTGCATGCAATCAAGATATTTCTGTCTCGCAACCCAGTGCCTACTTTGTTGGGAGATATTCTGCACTCAATCTACACTCGTACTACTAAAAGACAAGGAACTCTCATGTGTTGCATACCTCTATTATTCAGGTGGTTCAGTACTCATCTTCCCAGATAAATATTGAAGAATTAGCAAAGGATGTCGTGGTATCAAAGGATAATATCACTCTCTCATACAAACGTTTACTGGTGCGCCCGATCTCAGGATGACTTTACTATTATTGATAATTATGGGGAATCCCTTAATGTGTCGCTCCTTGGCATTAAGGGAGGCATCACTTACAATCCTTCATTAGCTTTACGCCAGTTTGGTTTCGCTTGAATGAAAGGTCCTCATGATATGATTATTCAGGGTATTATGTTCAACTATAAAGATGATTCTCGAGGTTACCGTCAAAGGTTTATACTCGCATGGGAAAAAGGTGTATACAATTGAAACTCAAACAATGGGACCAAATAACTCTTTCCTTTGGAGCCTTATCTCAGGTGGGTGCGATCTCGTGCTCAAAGTCTTATGATGCCATATCCTATTGTGCGCCCAGTAATTGTAGAGCCTGCTAATGAATAAGATGTTCCTTATACTATTATCCATCCAGACATGCCTACCAATCTTGAAGAGCTACAGAAATCCTGGATCCAACTGAAGGAAGAAAGGGTACTTTTGAGACCCAATACTATGCTAGTGAAAATAATGTCTTGGAACTAACAAAAAAACTTCATGAAGAACGAAATCTTAACACTTATCTCAACACAAAGAGGAAGCGTCCATGGGAGACTTAAGTCCTTGGAATCTTAATTTTGCAATTTACTTCTTGTTAGAGGCAATTACAATTTAAACTTACTAATAAGAATGTTTTATTTCTGTTTCCTCTTTTGACAAATTTAAATCCTATAACATCCTTGAAAACATTGCATATGCATTTATATACCATATCATTGCATGAAAGGTTGTCAAAGACACAATTCTTAATTTCTCGCTGTTTATATGATGGTGTGTCCTGTTCAATGTTGCATTTGAGATCTTACGTCTGTAAGATCCAACCCCACATTGCTGACCGAAAGTTGTGGATCCATTTCTTTCAAGACAGCTTGTCCGGGGCTCAACTAAAATGGTACTATCAGCTAGAGAGTGCCAACATTCATACCTGGAATGATCTGGCTAAATATTTTTACAAGAAATATGAATACAACTCTGATCTGACACCAACCCGGATGCAACTCCAAAGTATGTCTATCAGTCCTAATGAAAGTTTCAAGGAGTATGCCCATAAATGGATGGATATCACAGGAAGAGTTCAGCCACCTCTAACTGATAGGGAGATGGTTGATATGTTTATGAGCACATTGATTGGTCCTTTCTATACCCATCTAATTTGCAGTTCCTCATTTGGCTTCACTGAATTGATACTGATTGGAGAGTGTGTTGAGAACGGAATCCAAAGTGGAAAAATCCAGGGGGACACGGGTTCCAGTGCTACGAAGAAGCCGTCCTATGGAAAAAGGAGTCCAGTGTTGTTTATAGCCAAAAAGGTCGCATTAAGAACAATCATGACCAATCCGTTGGGGAAGTCTTAATCTATGCACCCGCACCATAACAACAATAAGACAATCAGCGCAGACAAGAGCGTAGACAATATATACCCCGAAGACATTTCACAAAGATCGACACGACCTTGGATCAAGTTTTACAACACATGTTAAAGGCCGATCTGATTACACTTCGAGACCCTCCTCTGAATATCAACACCTATGCTCCTCGCTATAATCTTAACGCGAGGTACGCATATCATTCAAATTGTCAGGGACATGACACCAACAACTGTTGGGCACTAAAGAATAAAATTCAGGATATGATTGATGTTGGGGAGATTGAATTTGACCCTGCTAAGGTTCCCAATGTAATAGCTGCTCCCATGACTAACCATGACAAGGTTGTTAATGATATAGGTGAATTTTCTTATGTTTCTGCTGTGGAGGACCTGACTACACCTCTGGCACTCATCAAGAAGAAGTTGTTGCAAGCCGGTTTATTTCTGGGTTGCGCCAAAGACTGTTATTATGTGTATCCCAATCCAATGGTTGCTGGAAACTGAAACGAGGCATCCAATGTTTGATGGATGATTGTACTATACTACTCGAGAAGACTCCGGTTGTGGAAAGTTTAGTTGAAGAAGTGAAAACTGAAGACGTATCTGTAATCACTAAAAAGCCTGTGAGGATCACCTCTAAAGGTCCTGTTAAAATTACTGTTAAGCCTATAGTGGCTCCATTGATTATCACTGCTCCTGGTCCAGTCCCTTATTCCTATGATAAAGCCATCCATTGGCACTATGGTAATGATGTTTATATTAATGGCGTCAAACAAGAACCCTTTACTAGTGGGGTTGCTGAAACTACGAATCCCGATGTAGTCAATATCGTTGGGACTAGTAAAATTACTCAAAGTGGAAGGGTTTTCTCTCCAGAGATCTCTCCAAAGACTGCTACCACTCCAGTTCGCATCTCTACTTCCGAGCTAGCTACCAAATCTCGAGACAAAGAACCTATGGTTAAGCCTGTCTAGACAGGGGAACCAATTGAAGCTACTGGTGAAGATTCTCCAGAACAACAGATGGAAGAGATACTGAAAATCATTCGTAAAAGCGATTATGATGTTGTTGAACAGTTGGGGCATACCCCTTCTAAGATTTATATGTTATCCCTTTTGTTGTGCTCTGAGGCCCATGCTAAAGCCTTGGTGAAGTTCTTGAAAGTTGCGCATGTGCCACATGAAATATCAGCTGACCAGTTTGAATATCGTGTTGCTAGCCTAACTACTGATAATGGTATAGGCTTTTCTGGCAGAGACCTGACTCCAGCCGGGAGAAATCATAACAAATCCCTACACATCTCCATTGAGTGTAGGGGAACTGCATTGACTCATGTACAGGTAGATACAAGTTCCTCATGTATTGCCAAAGGTTGCACTAGACAAGCTTGATCCTACGAAAGTATTGCTAAAGCCCAATGATGTTGTGGTAAGGGCTTTCGACGATTCGAAGAGGTTGGTATATGGAGAAGTGGATCTCCCTATCAAGTTGGGCTCTCAAATCTTTGATTCTACCTTCTATATCATGGATATTCGTCCCGCCTACTCCTGTTTACTAAGACTCCCCAGGATTCATGGGGAAGGTGTTATTACTTCCACTATGCATCAGAAACTGAAATATCATGTGAATGGAAAGACCATAACTGTCTATGGGGAAGAAAAGTATATTGTAAGCCATCTGAACTTCTACAAATATATCGATACGGATGTTGAATTCTACGAAACTCCGTGCCAGAATTTCTAAGTGGACAAGACTGTTTCTGCTGCTAAAATTGCTACTACTACTCCTAAGATTTCCAAAGCACCACCAGCATTGGCTTCACTAAAAGACGCTAAAGCAGTGGTCGGAGAAGGTGTTTGTACTGTTTGGGGCCAGCTTCCTGATATTCCCTACAAATCTGACAAATTTGGTTTGGGCTTCACCTCACAGGCTCAGAAGGATGTACGTCGTGCTCGTACTATTCGTATCACCAATAATGGGGTTCAGAAGAATAAGGTCAATGTTGTTGAAGACACAAATAGCGGTTATGATCTTGATAGTTGGATCTTTCCGACCAGTGGCAATGAGTTCAACAATTGGAAGATTGAAGACTTCATCCCTATCTCCTTTAGTCAGGAGTAAATACTATTTTTTTATATTTTATTTTTCAAAGTTTGGATTTTTGCAATTTGAACAATAAGACTCTTAAGCCTTGTGCCTAGCCCAGGGCACAATGGTATGCTTGATAGGGATGTCATTTCATTGCATATTTTCATTCAATAAAATCAATGGACGTTTTGCTTTCATAAATATTGCGCTCTTTATCTTTATTTTATTTTTTCTTTATCAAAATAGATATGTGTTCTTACACACACATCACAAATTGCAGATCCACATCCACTCTGGATCCCATTAATAACAGTTATGGTACTGCCAATTATGACTTCGGGAATCTGATCTATCAAGCTGAGGATGAAGGTGAAGTGGATTATGAAGTGCCTGGAGAACTTGCCAGACTACTAGAGCAAGGAAAAAAAGGTCATACAACAGCACGAAGAACCAATTGAAGTCATAAATCTAGGTACTGAAAAAGATAAGAAAGAGGTCAAGATAGGTGTTGGATTGGAAGACATTGTCAAGAAAAGACTGATTCAGATGTTACATGACTATGTTGAGATCTTTGCTCGGTCCTACGAAGATATGCCAGGACTTGATACTGATATCTTGGTCCACCGTTTACCAATGAAAGAAGGTTGTCACCCAATAAAACAAAAGGTTCGTCGTATGCGTTCTGAAATGTCAGAAAAGATCAAAGCTAAGGTGATGAAACAATTTGATGCAGTATTTCTAGCTGTTACTTCTTATCCTCAATGGGTTGCAAATGTGGTACCGATGCCTAAGAAAGATGGTAAAGTGTGCATGTGTGTGGACTATGGGGATCTGAACAAGGCAAGTCCCAAAGATCACTTTCCTCTTCCACATATTGATGTTATGGTAGACAACACTACTCAGCACAAGGTATTCCCCTTCATGGATGGTTTCTCAGGTTATAATCAGATCAATATGGCACCTGAAGACATGGAGAAGACTACATTAGTTACACAATGAGGCACATATTATTACAAAGTAATGTCGTTTGGGTTGAAGAATGCAGGGGAAACCTACCAGCATGCTATGGTGGCTCTATTCCTTGATATGATTCATCACAAGATTGAGGTTTATGTTGACGAAAAAATATCCAGGCCTCAGACCGAAGAGGAACATCTTAACCATCTATACAAGCTGTTTGAAAGATTGAAAAATTACAAGTTGAGATTGAATCCGAACAAGTGCACCTTTAGAGTTAGATATGGTAAACTCTCGGGTTTTGTTGTCAGTGGTAAAGCTATTAAAGTTGACCCCGCAAAGGTAAAAGTTATCCAAGAAATGCCCACTCCCTGTACTGAGAAAGGAATCAGAGGTTTCTTAGGACGTATGAATTACATTGCCAGGTTTATTTCCCATCTAACCCCTACTTGTGAGCCAATCTTCAAGTTACTGAAGAAAGATCAAGTGGTGAAATGGAACAACAAAGGCCAGAAAACTTTTGATAAGATCAAGAAATATCTCCAAGAACCTCCGATACTGATGCCACCAGTTGTGGGAATACCCTTGATTATGTACCTGATAGTGCTAGACAATTAGATGGGGTGTGTGTTGGGGAAACATGACGAGTCTGGTCGAAAAGAGCAAAAAGTGTATCGACTGTGAAACAAGATACTCACTGCTTTCGAAAACTTGTTGCGCTTTGGCATGGGCTGCTCACCAAATAAGACAGTATATGTTGACTCATACCACTTTATTGATTTCGGAGATGGATCCTATCAAATACATATTTGAGAAACCCTCTCTCTCCGGACGAATAGCGAGATGGAAAATGATCTTGACAGAATATGACATTCAATACACTACTCAAAGAGAAATTAAGGGAAGTGTAGTAGCTTATCATTTGGCCCATCAAGTTGTGGATGACTATCAATCTATGAGTTTTGATTTCCTAGATGAAGGACCTGAACCATGATCCCAATGAACTATGGTTTTTTATGGAGCCTCCAACGCCCTTGTCAATGGTATTGCTGTTGTAATTATTTCTCCTAAAGATGGCCATACACCATTCACCGCTAGGCTATGTTTTGACTGTACCAAAAATATGGTTGAGTATGAAGCATGCATCATGGGTCTCAAGGCTGCCATAGACTTGAGGATTAAACTCCTGGACGTATATGGAGATTCATCCCTAGTGACCAATCAAATTAAAGGAGAATGGGACACAAAACACTCAATTCTCATTCCATATCGAGAGCTTGTGTTGACCTTGATATCGTACTTTGAAGAGATCACTTTCGAACATATTCCACGAGAAGAGAATCAGTTAGCAGGCGCATTGGCTACCATGTCATCCATGTTCGAAATCAATTGGGACAATGAGGCTCCTATGATTACTATTGACAGACTAGACGAACCAACATACTGTTATGAGGTTAACACTGATGAGGTAACAAAGAAACTTTGGTTCCACGAAGTAAAAAGATACCTTGAAACTCAGGAATACCCTGAAGGGGCATCTATCAATGACAAGAAGTTTCTGAGAAGGTTCTCTACCAAATTCCTTCTGAGTAATGGAATTTTATACAAACGCAACCATGATTCAACTTTGCTTCGCTGTGTAGACAAGAATGAAGCAGAAAATATTATGGAAGATATGCATGATGGAATCTTCGATACACACTCCAGTGGACATACAATGGCTAAAAAGATATTTAGAGCAGGTTACTACTGGTCTACCATGGAAACCGATTGCCATCATCATTCCAGAACTTGTCACAAGTGCCAGATCTATGCAGACAAAGTACATGTACCTCCAGCTCCCTTAAATGTTTTGACTGCTCCTTGGCCTTTTACAATGTGGGGAATTGATATGATCGGAGAAATTAAACTTACCGCTTCTAATGGACATCGGTTCATTCTTGTTGCTATTGATTATTTTACAAAATGGGTAGAGGTAGCCTTTTTCGCTTATGTTACTAAGAATGTCGTAGCTCGTTTCATCAAGCAGAATCTTATATGTCGGTATGGTATTCCTGAAAGGATTATTACAGATAATGATACTAATATGAATAATACTATGATTACTGCACTTTGTACACAGTTCAAGATTAAGCACCACAATTCTTCTCCGTATCGACCAAAGATGAATGGCACAATGGAAGCCGCCAACAAGAATATTAAGAAAATCTTACAAAAGATGACGGTAACATACAAAGATTGGCACGAGATTCTACCATTTTCTCTTCATGGTTATCGTACCTTAGTCCGTATCTCAACAGGGGCAACCCCTTTCTCCTTTGTCTATGGTATGGAGGCAGTTTTACCCATTGAAGTTCATATCCCTTCCTTAAGGATTATGAAAGATGTAGACTTAGATGAAAACAAAGGGGTTCAGACTCGACTTGACCAGAAAAACTTCATTGATGAAAAGAGGCTCGCGGCTGTCTGTTATGGCCAGATGTATCATAAGCGTATGATCAAAGCCTTTAACAAGAAAGTCAAGCATCAAGTATATCAGGCTGATGATTTGGTAATAAAATGTATCATCCTACCATAAGGTAATCTAAGGGGGAAATGGACTCCCACATATAAAGGACCATTTGTAATCATAAAGGTATTCTTTGTTGGGGCTATGATGCTAACTACCATGGACGGCGAAGATTCCCCTCACCCTGTGAACACAGACATAGTCAAAAAAATACTACGCATGAATACGACCTGCTAGGCTGACATGCCTAGGCAAAAATAAGGGCATCCCGGTGAACCAAAGAGGTTCGGGCAAAAATTAGGGATATATAAAAAAAATGTACATCCGACAAGTCAAAAACCTGTAAAGGCAGCTTGGGCAAAAAAGGATATCCTGGTGGACTGAAAACCTGAAAAGGTGGTCCAGGCAAAAGTTAGGGATTAAAGCGTACGACTATGTTCCGGTGGATCACTCACCTACTTCCAGATAATTTTATTACCAACATCAAGTTCAAGAGACGCTGAGTAGTCTAATCACCTTTTTCCGACAACAAAAGATGAGATACTTGAATATAATGGCAATAGCAGAGTTGAAACTTGATGGGATCATTTACACATAATTGTTTTTCCTTGTTTTTCTGTACCTTTTTAATTTTCTATGACGAATTCCTCTTACTAGGATTTCTGTTTCTTTGTTCAAAATTTCCTGTTTATAGGCCACTTTCAAGATCAATACAATTCTATTTCAAACTCATCTTTACTTTTCTCATTTTTTACTTACCCGTAAACGTCTATTGATTACTTTAAGTAAATATATGTCTTTGAATATGATTGATGTTTAACAAAATGCATAAAATTACAATAATAGCATTTATTAAGGACTCTTATAGATTGGAATCCCCAACAAGGCTTAGGTCTAACAGATCTCCACAGATCCATCCCCACAGAGTAATATCTACAGGTTTGTTTCAACAAAGTATTCCAAGTAGTCTCTTCCCTGAAAGAACTTGTACTTCCAACCCTACAAAGTCCCAGACAAGATTCTCTCAAGCCTGATATCCCCAGAAGAGTTGACACTTGGTCAGATAAGTCTCTCAGAGGAATGTCTGTCCCTTTTATCCCCAGTAAAAGTATATAGGAACTAAATCATTTAATATAAAGCACGATGAACAACCGATTGAAGCAATGTTTTCACCCTCTCCAACAATGAACCAGAATTTATTTTCCCAAGCCAAAAAGTGCTACAGCTACTAATATGCTTCAACTGCATAATTTGTCCATACATCATCTACAGCATATCATGACATACGCATCCACAACACATACAACATTCTCATTTATGTTAAGAACATCGTCTTGCAATGCATTACAAACATCATGACACTGCATAAAACTAACCTTTTTTTCAGGTTAATTCCCCAGCAGGCGAATATCATCAACAACGTCTTGAGCTACTATAAACCCCTAAGAGTGCATCCGTCTCTATCTGGGGTTGCTATAAACCCCCAGGATTACATTTACCAATATCTTGGGCTGCTATAAACCCCCAGGATCACATTTATCAATATCTTGGGTTGCTATAAGCTCCCAAGATCACATATACCAACATCTTGGGCCGTTATAAACCCCCAGGATTACATCTATCTCCATCTTGGGCTGCTATAAACCCCCAGGATCACATCTACCAATATCTTGGGCTGCTATAAACCCCAAGGATTACATCTATTTCCATTTTGGGCCGTTATAAACCCTCAGGATTACATCTACCAATATCTTGGGCTACTATAAACCCCAAGGATTATATCTATCTCCATCTTGGGCTGCTATAAACCCCCAAGATTACATATATCTCCATCTTGGGCCGCTATAAACCCTCAAGATTACATTTACCAATATCTTGGGCTGCTATAAATCCTCAGGATTATATCTACCTCTATCTTGGGTTGCTATAAACCCCCCGGATGTACATTACTACGAATGACATCTTTAAGACCATCTCTGACATATACTCCGTCAACTTACTACAGATGGCATCTTTAAGCTCATCTCCGACAACCTCCATCCAGCTCATTAGATGGCATCTTTAAGCCCATCCAAGCAATACAATCAACCAACAATACAAATTTCTGGGCACTTATATGTTCAATCCTCTTCCACCTTCAAACCACGATTGGCACACATACCAATCTAACTCCTCAGGTCTAAGAAGATTGAACAAGGACACTTGTTGTATCCAAAAATTTGCCCTCTGTATTTTTAACTCTAACCGACTTTTTATTTCGCATTCATTTGCATCATCTTCATAGCATATCATGTATTTCGTCTTAATATTAGCCGGAATAATTTATCAACTTTACAGACAGACTGGTCAAATTAATTTTCAATTGTATCTAAAATAAGTAAACGAAAAATGTCAAATTTAAAATTTGCAAATAGTAGTAATATTAATCTACGGTTTACGTGGTTTAATCTGACATGCTAAAATTATTTTTACGACTATTTTCGGTCATATGTTGATCAGTCTGAGCAGTTTAAACGGTCATAATTTTATTTCAAAATCCGACCAAACTCTGTATTTTTTCGAGTCCTTTATTTCGTGTTGATCATTTTGATGTATTCATTTTATTTTTTCAAGCACTTTGACGCCCGACTTTTATTTTTTGAGTCTGTTTATTTTTACACTGGGTCTAAAATAAATAAATAGGATTATTAATTTTTATTTTAATTTTAACTATTTTTATTAAACTTTATTTAATTTTTAAATTAATATTTTATTGGGTTTCAAAATAAGTAAGGCTAATTATCATTAACCCTAATTTGGTCTTATATATACTTACTTGTGTGTGTTGTTGGAGAGATGGAAAGAAAAAAAGAAAAATGAAAAACAAAAAATATCGGTGGATCCACTTGGTCCGATTATTTTTCATTTGACGTATAATATTGGTTATTTTTTTATACATGTTGTTGAGATATATGTGACTTGTAGGTAAATCCATCTGACATTTTGTTTTGTTTTTCGATACAATGTATATACAGATCGTTAACCGATCATATTTTTCAATACATATACATATATATCTATACTGTTTCACGCTACTAATCACTTAGGTTGTTAGTTTCTTTTATTTCTTTTTTCTTTTATTTATTTATTTATATCATATTAATATAATATTAATATATTTATAATATGTGATATTAATATAATATAATATACAATATATAATATATTGTAAATATATAAGAATGACTATTTTATTAAAAAAAAAATTTGTTATTTTGTTTTATAATTTGATTATGTTTTCGGATCGGATCGTGTCGATACGTCGATTTTATATTTGTGTGTATGAGGCATGACACTCGTGTTAAACCGATCCAGTTGCGATGATCACAATTTTGCGTTAGCAACATCATTGTTTTCTTTTCTTTGTTTTATTTTTCTAAATTTAGATCCGCATAACTTTTTATCCATATTGCGATGATCACGTCAAGTGTAGCAAACTATTGGTGGATCGTATCGGTTCAGGTGTGATTTTTTTAATTGATTTATTGTTGTATTTCGATTTTACACGCGTCTGACGGTTTTGCACGGTGACAATTCACCTTTAGCGCTTACCGATTTGCGTTTCGATTTACATTTTTTTTATTTAATTTACTTTTATCATGTCATTGTTATTTTTTATTCGATTTGCGATGACCATTTACGCGATAGCAATTTGTCTGTTATTTTAATTTTTGTTAATTTTCAACGATCCAACGTCGTTATTGTAATTGTATTTTATTCTTATTTATTTATTTATGATTTAGGTAGAAATTAATTAATTAAAAAAGTAATAATATTTTCTTTTGTTGTAGTTTATTTTCTTAGAATGAATGTATAGGCATAAATAAACTTGTAATTTATTTTTCGCATTTTACTTTTCGCACTCCCTTGATCATGTAACTACCTCAAAGCCTTGTAATAGTTTAGGACTTTATTTTCCGCATTTTTACTTTCCGAACCTTACAAACTATTTAGATGTATGGATAATAGGATTGCATAGCAAGATTAAAAATAAATTAGAAAAACCTGAATAAAAGATAAAATAACTGAAAATAATACACCTTGCACACTTGCACATTTAGGGTAGCCTCTCTTGTTGCCTTACGAATATTGGTCATGTCCCTCGAACGTAGGGGTATCTTAGCAAAAGTCGCTTACGAATAAATCCTCATAGTTGCCTACGAAAAAAGATCATAGCCCCTCGATGATCCTTCGAGTTGCCTACAAAAAGATGATATCGTCCCTCAATGACCCTACGAAAAAAGATCATAGTCCCTCGATGACCCTTCGAGTTTCCTACGAAAGATGATCTCGTCCCTCGATGGTGTAAACACCCCAAATTTGCCCTCACCCATTCACACCATGGCTTGTGATCTTTTCATATGCATAAACTCAATCATAGCATCTCATGCCACATTTTTGCTTCACTGCATTGCTCCTAAGTCATCTGCATCTAGGGTTTGTGATCTGAGATATCCAAGAGCCATTTGAGCCACTTCAAAGGTCATCAATCACTTCAAAGGGGTCCATGTATGTTCAAGCATCATATTATATCCATTCAAAGTCAAGAATGTCAAAAAATCACAAGAACTGAGAAAGGCATGGAAACAGAGCCAGGTTTAACTGCACAGATGACCTAGAATTAGGGTTTTGGTTTCAGAGGCCATAACTCCAAATTTTTTGGTCATTCTTGTTTCTATTGGTCTCCATATGGTATAGGGATCATGCATATCAATTTTCATGAAGAAACTCCATGGGGAAGTCATCTGACCAAGAGTTGACTTCTTGAGCAAGTCAGTGTAAAATCAGGGCATCTGAGGCCCCCAATGACCCAGCCAAAGGGTGTTCTTCATCATTTTGATTGTGTATGATCTTTATTTGATCATAAAAGATGTTAGAAGTTCACAAAATTGAAGAATTTCAAGCCATTTGCAAAGTTGACTTTTTGGGAAAATGACTTGTAATGGAAACTTGCCATTTTGGGAAACTTTTTCAACCCTTGCTTTTTGATTCAAAAATGCTTCAAATGGGAAAACTTTGGTCATGAAAGTTGTAGAATGGATCATTCCCTTTTCAAAAAGTACAAGAACTCATTCTAATTCATTTTGGATCAAAAGTTATGGCTTGTCAAAGTTGGGAAAAATCACATAATTTCAAGTTTTCTACCAAAGAGGCAAAGTTGCAAAACCACTTGCCAAGGCAAAATGAGACCTCAAAGTTACTTCTAATCTTTGTACAAACATGAACCAATGTCTAAAAATCAGTTTGGCCCAAAGAATTTTCCATTTCTATGCCTTGATTTTCACATAGCCATAAGTCATTTTTCATGAAAGTGCAAAGAGGGATTTCTTGCAAATTGGTTCTCAAAGGGTTTGTTTGACCTCTAACTGGTTTTAATACATTGCCATGACTTCATGAGGCATCACACACCAAAATTCAGCAAAGTTTTCTCACATGTACATAGCCAAAAGTCATGAAATGTTACAAGTTGTCAAATTGCAAAAACCCTTCCAACTCATGATCCAAATGCAGCAGCCTCTCATGAACCATCCAAGGGTCATCCTCAAACTCAGCTGAGGTAGATACACCCTTTAGATCTCCTCTGCCATGGCCCATACTCTCAAGGACACATATTTGACTTTTTGGCCAAAACTCCCATACTCTTGGAATAGTGTTTTGCAGCCATTCAGAACCTACCACATATTATATTCAAACAATATGGGAGAGATAAGTGCAAGCATTGGGGCCAAAAAACACACACAACCTCAGATTCACAAATTTGTGCACAAACTTGTTCTCTTCGAAACTCCCTCAAAACTTGACAAAATCCAGAAATTTCTTCACCCACAAACCACAAATCACTCATAGAACAAGAAACACCCCCTGAAACAACATGAATCACCACACATAGAGACCTTCATTTCTGCTACACCAGAACTCATCTTCACAAACCAGCCATCCTCAAAGCTTTCTAAGCTTCATATCATCTTCAGGAGGTTCATAAGAGTGGGTTTGCAACAAGAGAGAGCCCAGAAAGCCCAGAACCAGAAGGTTCCATCTCAGGTATGGCTCAAGAACTTTTTTCTCAGAACCTTGTTTTAAAGTTCTCAATCGAATCTTTATGATGTGCTGATGATTCTGATATGTTCATTTTTTAAAATGGTGGAATATTGAGTATGTATGAGTTGTCTGAAAGTTTCTGACCTAAATTTGTTTTGCTTCGATTTGCATCATTGATGAATGGGAAATGATTTTTGTTTGGGGATTTTGATTCAGTGATGTGTGGGGTTCATTTCTGGCCAGAGAGATTTTGTTTTAGATGCGTAGGGAGAGAGTTGGGGTTTTGGCTCATCGGAGAAGACGACCGGAACACTGTTCCGGTCGCCTGAGGGTGATTAAACCCTAATCCCATTAATTAATGAACTTTGAATTATGGCCCTTAGATGCGTTGACCCGCGCGTGTTTGGATGGTCAGGATTCCACCATTTTGCCCTAATCCTCATTTGACTTAATTAATCCAAATTAATTAATTTTAAAATCAGATTTAACCAGGTTTGAACTTGGGCCATTGGATGTGGCGCCAAGTCAACCTTTCCTTGCCCAGAATCAATCTGGTTCGTCCATCCTGCATACTTCCATTTAATTTCTTTTTATTTTCATTTTATTTGATTTATTTTGTACATTTAATTTAAAATAGCAAAAAATGTTTAAAAATTATGAAAATTTTTGTCAAGATTTTCATTATTTTTCAGAACACAAAAATATTTTTATTTTTATTTTTTGCATTAAAAATCATTTTTAAAACATTTAAAAGTTTATTTTTAATTAGTTAATGAAAATTAATTAATTAAAAATACTTTTAGGTATTTTAAAATCACAAAAAAATTCATGTAACCTTCAAAAACATTTAGAAACATTGTCCAACTCTCAAACCAAATTTCTTTTTTGTTCTTGATGCCTTTTGATCATTTTCAATGGAATTAAATTCATTACTAGGCAATATTTTGTGACAGACTTCAAAAATTCATTTCTGCCTAACCATTGAGAATTGGACAATGATTCTTTTTGCATTGCATCTTGCATAACATGTAGTTTATAGGAAAAAATTGGCATGATTTGATCTTGCATTTCCAATTTGTTTTGCATTTTTCTTGACAAGGTACCTTAAAACCCTAGCAATCTTAGGAAATTCATAACTTTCTCTAGGATAAGAATTGGATCCCCTCCTTTGGGCAGTGAGTTTGTATAGGTTTAGGGTTCCTTTGTTTGCATTTTCAAATTTTTATCATGTCATTTGCTTCTGGTTTTGGATTTTTGCTTTGTATGTTGCATATAAACCCTAATTCATGCTTTCTTTTGCATCCATCTTCCATTTGCTTGCATACCATGACTTGCCATGACATTTTGTGCATTCATTTGATTCATAACACATCCTAGGACATATTAGAATCATGTTTGATCATCGCATCTTTCATTTGCCATGTTATATGTCTTTTGCATTCCATAACTTTTCATGTACATTCATGGCTCCAAGCATGCTTCTCTTGCATCCATATGTTTGTATGATCATTCTCATGCCTTGCCTCATGTTTGCATCATCTCTTAGCATCATTAACATCATGTATTTACTTCTTACTTTGTCTTGCATCATGCCATTTCATCTCATTTGCATTGCATTTCATTTCTTTCACTAACTTTTCAGGTGGTAAGTTGCTTTGAGAAGTGAATTTGCCTTCACTTCTCACAATTTCTTTTCATCTCTTTCATAATCCCCTTGCTGCATTTTGTATTTGTATTTGAGTGAGCTTGCTCATTCATGTTCATCTCTTACTTTCTTTCTTCAAGCAACTTGTCTTCTTAAGTGAAGCAAGTTGTTTTGCTTCTTGTTCCTTTCATTTGCTTCTCTCCTTGGTGGTTCTTTGAAGATCTTTCTCTTAAACCTCATAAACCCTAGGAACAACCAAGCATGATAACAATTAGGGTTGATTAGTCCCCCCATTTAGCTTTTACCTTTGTGTCATCATTGAGTCTTCTCTTCTCATCTCATAATCAGGGACTAAACCCTAAAGGCTTTAAGGTTTTGTGATTAAGCTTATGCCTGCATCCTTCTATTAGGATGGAGTGTATAACTTTAATCCTAAGTGTTAAACCCTTAATGTGTTTAAATCCTTTAATCAATCCATTTAATAATCATTAAGACATCAAGCTTGTAACTTGAGCCTTGCATTAGGGTTCTAATTCTTCCTTAATTGGTTAAGAAGGACTAACCCTAGTGTTAATGGACAAGTCCCCCTCAAGTTGTCTTACCAACCATAAAACTCACTTCTTCATCTTATCATTAACTAAAATACATCTAATAAAGGCCTTGTTTTGTCATGAGGTTAATCCCTAATCATGGGTTAAGTTGAGGAGTTTTCCTCAGCTTAAACATTCTCATCTATTATCCTTCTATTAGGATGGTGTAATGAGTCTGTTTAATCCCTGATTATGGCTTAATCTCATTACTCAACACTAAACAAAAACAACAAAAACATCTAACTAATCACAAGTAGGTTAATGATCTTAATCTTACACCATGGTGATTAAGTGTGAGATGCTGACTTCACACTTAAGGTATTCTCATTACCCCTAATCAGAGGGAGGATGTGATGAGTTTGCTAACCCATTGGTTTAGGCTTAAGCTCATTTTCTTATGACAAATCCAAAAGCAATAAAAGATTGAAAACTCAAAAACAAACAATAATCGTCTCCTACGGGATTCTTTTCTCATCTCATTCATTCACAAACGAGAACTAGCTTCTTCCGTCTAATGCAAGACAGTTTGCACCTGAGCCAGACAGGTCATACACTTGAGCATAGACAAGCAAGCAGTTCACCAGTCAATTTACCTTTCAGTCTCTTTGGGTCGAACTACGGTGTTCTGACTTCCTCATTGCACGAGAGGATACGTAGGCATAACTTAACGGTTATCGAACAAAAGTCTCTGTATATTCCCCCTCTTTCCAGCATCATTCTTTTAAGCCTCAAGGTCTTGAGCATTTCATTCTTATCCTTACACTGACACTGTACATTTATACACTTCACATTTCTCTTACACTGACACTTGCATTCTTTCCAGCTTTGATACACAAATTGAACTGACACTACCCCTTTAAAACAAATATCTTTTAAGCGTGGATCCCGTCGAGTACGACAGACAATCTGGGTGCTAATACCTTCCCAGGTTGTAACCACCCCCTTTCTCAGTCTCTCTGGTTCGCAACCGTCTTATCCATATCTTTTCTTAGGTCTATGCAACATTACCTTTCCTCCGGGATAAAAATGCCTAGCTGGAGACTCTTGTCTTCTGAGTCCACCCTTGTGTGTTCTCATTCCCCTTTCGCCGACCGTTCGCGCCTGTACCCCTTCTGACCTGAGGTGTCATTTGGTGGGAGCGACAGATGGCCATACGGAAAAATGATTATAGTCCCTTCGAATTGATAAGGCATCCTTACATGTTGCTTTCTATGACCATTCGATGACCCTACGTCCGTCCTTTACATCCAAAGATAAGATTACTTACTAACTAATAGTAAGGAAAATCCTATCTCTAAGGAAAGAAGAAAATAATATGAATGACATTTAGTAGGTAGGAAACCCTTAACTGCTTACTCACAATTTCAAAGCAAAATTACTCTTTTCACCTCACACTTTCAAAAACTTTCCAAAAAAAAAACACTTTGTATACATTCATACGAGAATCATTACAAAGTTGGACATTTTCTAAACACACCACCACTATTTAAAAAAAAACAAAGTGAGGTAAGAAGTTAAGAGCCCATGGATAACCATGGATACAAAGGGTGCTAACACCTTCCCTTTGTATAACCTACCCCCCAAACTCAAAATCTAAACCAAGGTCTTTCCTGTTTTTTTCCACCTTTCCTAATTCGATAAAAGAAAAGTCGATGGCGACTTTTGCTATCTACAACATTGTTTTTGTGAAAACAAAAACGACAAAGTCAGTTTTCCCACCGTATTACAATTATCTTTAAATCATCCATTAGCATCAATCGATATTATGTGGAATCATCCATGGGGTATAAATTAATGTATTTGACCCAATGAGCATTTTGTGAGGAGGCCACTTCCCATCTTTTATTAATCCTTAAGCCATCTCGATATAATTTTCTTGCAACTTCCTGATCACCTCTAATTATGCTTACACGCCCATTATCTACGGGGTATTTCCTCATTAGGAAAAAGGTAGATATGATAGCTATTAAGGCGTTAAATGCAAGTCTACCGAGGATGATATTATACGATGAGGTAGCGTTGGCCACCATTTTTTTTTACTTTTAAGACTTGTATTTTTATCTCCTTGGATCATCGTCAATATTGAGAAAAATCCTCGGACTTGCATCTTCTCTCTTGAAAAACTGACCCGCAAACCCCTCCAAGGTAGCAAGTATTCATAATCTATTTTCATACCTTTGAACACATCCCAGTCAAGAAAATAAAGGGAACTATTATAACCTACATAGACTCTCTTGATATTCCAACTATACATTTGTACACTTATCACCATGAAGTCATTCTCATGGGGTAATACCTCATCTCCATCTCTATCAAAAAAACTGAATTTTGGTGAGGAAATAGTTAAGTCAGTGGAAGATATCAATAACGTGCATTACCTAATGTGCATATCTCTTTCTTGACAAGCTAGTCACTCTACCTTCTGTGAAGCCTCACACAATTATATTTAAAATGTGGGTCGCATGGTCGGGGTCATGCATTTCTCCCAACTTTGACTTCTTTTATGTGAGGTTGTCTTTTGTGATTTGTCCTCATATGCAACATTTGTTTGCCCGAATTATGGGATTTTCCCCAAACGTATATATGCAGAAGGCCTTTTTGGATTAACTTCTCAATTTATTGCTTCAGATGGTGGTAATCATTAATGTGATCTCCGCATATACTATGATACTTGCATTGTCTCTGAGGCTCATTCCTCATTATATCTCCTACAGGGACCAAAGGTTAGGGAATGACCTTGGTATGGTACATGTCTTAGAGGATTCATTCTCTCCTTGTATTCAACATGGTGAAATGCTCGAAGGTTCTTCTAAAGGGTTTGAATGCAACTTTTTCTTGAATTGGTATTGAATTCTGATTCCATTGTTGGCTCTGCACTTCGAAATTTTCGCCATCTTTCTCTCTTGCATACCAGGTTCTTTTCTCAATGTTACTTTCTTTCCTTTTGATATAACATTCAACTTTCGCCACAATCTCCTCCATCAAAGTTATCGATTTTAGTGGGAAAACTTGATGGTATCCTTATTAAATTTGGCCATATACCAGCTTAAAAAGAACTTGTAATGACCTTGTTGAATATTGAATAAGCTTATAACGGAAAACCTTTTTGTGTCTGCTAGCCGAAAAGTAGTGAACGATCTTTCTCGTCAAATCTTGGTAGCTCCACACTAAGAACCACATAAGTCTCATGTATAATCCAAGGGTTGCCACTTTGAAAGTTCTAATCATCATGTTCTTCAAGGAGTCATCTACTCAAATGATAACCATCTGAATGTTGATGGCGGTTAATTGCTCATGGGGATCGCTTTTGCTATCGAACAACACTAAGGATGATGGTTTGAAATTTCCAAGAACTCGAGCCTCCCAAATCTCTAGTGTGAATGGTTAAGGATTCGTGGGCTCCCCGTCCTCGACCACATCCGAATCGACATGTTATTATTGTTACAAATCATGAACGCTCACTTACAAGGCTTCGTTATGGCAACACAACTCATCCATATCGACCAACATCTCAACAATGGTAACATGGTTGTTGTTCTTACTTGTGGCGACCCTTGTCATCATGAGATGAGATTGAACTACTATTGTAAGTGGTGTGTCAGACCCATGTTAATTTATCAGACCCACATACAACACCAAACATACTCGTAAAAGTACATTAATGATAGCTTTACTAGTGAAGACTATTAAAACCACTATTACGAATTGTCTCTCTCTCTCTCTCTCTCTCTTATGTTATTCTCCTTATATAATAGTTCTGACCACCTTACACGAAATTTCATTATAGATAATTTAATGTGAATGTTCTCGATTGATATGACATCTTAATGGTGGTTAAAAATCAGACTTGATTGTTATAAATCTCGAATTATGATATCACTTCATTAGTCATAAGTGTGCCTCAATCATATCTCAATTAGATATTGACTTACACTAGACTTAGATCGACATAGTCAATTTAACTCATTAGCTATTACAACCCGGCGATGTTCTTCTAGGATAGATCCCTTAAGGCACGATCCCGACTCGACCAAGAAACCAAACATGTATCAAATTACTATTAATTTTTTTATCAAACCAAAATCAATGCATTTCATTAATCAACAACCGTTAAATACAAGGAAGAATCAAATAAAATCTATTACGTCTAGACTAAGAATTAGTCGCCATTGCAAGAGAATGAACAATTGAATTTGTTTGACGTTTTATGAACTTCACCTCGAAGTTATTAGAATTAAATAACAAAACTTTAATCGAAGAAATGATATAACAAAACTCGGAACCACCTCCAAGATTGAAATGAATGACTTAGACCACTCTTTAAAATTCACTCTAAAAAATAATATGCTTAAAATTCAAGTCAACCGCTCCATGAATAACCTTCTTAAGGGCCAAGCTTCCGCTTTAAACTCTTTTTTTATACCCATCAAATAAATGGTACAAAAAATATCTCTCCAAAAGTATTTCTTCATAACACAAATTAAGCCAAAGAAAAAAAATTAATCTCCAAGTCGAAAGTACTTCATGAACGTGCACATTTAATTAATTAATTAATTAATTAATTAAATCATCTTATCTCACACACTTGCATAAAACAAAGAATGCCAGCGTGGTTCGTTCAAGCATGTTTTTTCAGCCGCATTACATTACATTACACACAGTTTGTCCAAAGTCCAAAACGCTCATTTTCACTTCTGAATTCCCACTTCCCCAATAATTCTCTCTGATCCAATGACAAGTCAATCGCACTTCTGAAATCCAATTTCCCTAGATTATCTCCGCGTCTTTCGATCCGCAATGGATCCATCATCACTCCCCCAAAACGACGCTTCTTCATCTTCTCCATCTCCACTCTCTTACACTCCTCCCTTATATTCCCGTTGCTCCTCTTCTTCCGACGACGATGTCTCCTCTTCCAATTCAATTCACTCCACAAACAGACGCCTCGACTGCATGCTTCAGTTCCTCGACCGGAAACTCACTATCGCCGACCACCACGACCTCCGCCGTGACTCAATTCCCGGTCAAACTTCTTTACCTGAATTTATCGCTAAAGGAGGCGGTGCAGGTATCTTCAAACCTCCAATTCGTGCTGCAGTGCATCCGTCGCGACCTCCGTCTCTTGAATTGAGGCCGCATCCGTTACGTGAGACTCAGATTGGACGTTTCTTGAGGAACATTGTGGCCACGGAGTCTCAGCTTTGGGCGGCTTCTGAGAGTGGAGTTCGGTTCTGGAACTTTAAGGATCTGTACTCGTCGTGGTACGGTGTTGGAGGAGAAGGCGTGGTGAGAAACGGAGATGAAGAAAGTGCGCCGTTTCGTGAATCGGTTTGGACTCCGCCTGCACTTTGTTTGGTGGCGGATGAAGGGAATAGGTTGATGTGGAGTGGACATAAAGACGGGAAGATTCGGTGTTGGCTTATGGATTATCAGAGTTTGGATTATGATAACAAATGGAGTAATCGTTTCAAGGAAAGCTTATCTTGGCAGGCTCATCGTGGACCTGTTCTTTCTCTTACAATCACCTCTTATGGTTATCTTTCATTCTTCATTCTCTCTTATTATTACTGTGTCTTTGCTTTGTTATTATGCAGATGCGTGTTTGGATTGGAAAATTATATTCGTTTTTACCAAATATACCAGCTCTCTAAGTAAGATTTTGTTTATATGTGTTTTGAGTAGTAGTATTTAGTAAGCAAGTTAGTAGTATTAGTTTATGAATATTGTACTCCCCTGGGATGAAATATAAGCAAAATGATTTTGAAATTGAAAAGTTGATGTATCTAGCCTTAATTTTTAACCAATACATCAATTTTTCACCTATCACTTTTGCTTATATTTTTATTCTAGAGAGATTAACAATTTGGATAAAAGCATAGTCTTGGATAGAACATTATAGCGGAAATTGATCTATGTAGTCGACCCCACTTAGTGGGATAAGGCTTGGTTGTTGTTGTTGTAGAGTAATTTGTAATTGGGGTTTAAGTCTATGAATAGGTTACTAATAGAAGTATTAAAAGAATTTCTAATAAGTTGGCAGTGTGTTATGATGAGTTTGTAATTGTTGATTTAGGTCCAATTTGGATTTGTTTCTTTTCAAGTTTTAGAAAGGCAATTTTTTATTAGTTTTTGTGTTGATTAAAATAATTTTATGGTTCTTTATAAGCTTATAGATGTTTATGGAGGAGTTAGACAAGAGAGTTTTTGGCAAAATTTAGATGAAAAAGATAATTTCAACTCATAGGATAAACTGTTAAATAAAAAATTAATTGTTATTGCAAATATATTTTTATTTTTTTAATTAATGTTTCTTGAGAAGCTTATCTGAACTGATTTTACATGCTTGTTGTGAATGTGATACATTGTTCTTTCTTGACTTGATCTAGGGGATCTGTGGTCGAGTTCTGAAGGAGGGGTTATAAAAATATGGCCTTGGGAGGCTGTTGAAAAATCTATTCACCTGACAGAGGAGGAAAGACACACGGCTGTCCTATTCATTGAGAGATCCTATGTTGACTTGAGGAACCAGCTATCTACAAATGGCTACAATAATATGCTAACTTCAGATGTGAAGTACTTAGTATCAGACCATTCAAAGGCAAAGGTGTGGAGTGCGGGTTATTTTTCATATGCTTTATGGTGAGATTTGATCTCCTTGCATGGCCTCCCTAAACTGCTTCATCCTAATTTTATGAGTAAAACTGTTTTGCTGTATTTAGTAGGTGATAGTATTAGTTAAGCACAGTATAATATCATAGTTTTATCCTAAAGAATAACCTCTAGAATAAAGCCAAATGGTTTGTAGTTTGATCCTTGATGGCACTATCTTTCATAATAAACTTAAACTTCAAGCCCTAGAGTCTTTGGTGTTGAAGCGTGTGCTAGAGATGTAATTCTTCACCATCCACCTTACTGCTTATGGTTGTTCCTTAATCTAGTATCTGAAATACAATTTTCCTTAGGTGTTGTTTTTATGGCTTGTTGATTGAAGTTTAGTAGATCAGCCAGTGACATAGACACATATGACCATCTACACCAAATGTAAATCTTGACATGCTTATATCTTCTAGTATCTTTCTATAAATGGGATATTTTATCAATCCAACTATGAAATTGTAAGTTTTTATATAGTAACTCTAGATTATCTAAAATTTGATTCATGTAAACAAAGTGGTGATATCCAATGATTGGATCGATTATATCTGCAATCTATATAAAAAATTATTAGGTAGTGTCCGTATCCAATATTTAGAATTGATATCAATATGTATAGTTATTTCCTAGGGCCTAGTTTGCTTCTTTCTTGCTAATAACTGTACATTTGTTCCATGATATGAACCCTTATCAAATAAGCACATGTAAGAACGACTAGGTTAGATATTTGCAAGTGTGTTACTTTTTTATGTACATCCCGAATCCTGTGTCCTTTTTTATTCTGATGTATGCTCCCTTGGTGGTACCCCTCCGTATGTGAAATTAGTTTTAAAAAATCATTAATAGACTCAGACCGCATTCTTATTTGATCCTTACTTAGATATTGCTCCCTTAATCTCCCTGTTTTACATTACTTGGTGCTTAGATATTGCTTGTCATGTGAGTTTAGTTTTCAACCTCTCAATTTAATACAAGCTAGTGCTTACTAATGTATAGGGATGCCCGTACAAGAGAGTTGCTGAAAGTTTTCAATTCAGACGGCCAGGTGGAAAATCGATCAGACTTGCCCTCAATACAAGACTTTTCAGTCGAGCTTGTTTCAAGTTTTAAGAAAGATAAAACACAAACTTCCATTGGCTTCTTTCAGCGCTCACGTAATGCTATAATGGGGGCAGCAGGTGTTGTTCGTCGAGTTGCAGCAAAGGGAGGCCTTGGGGATGATAATCGGGGAATGGAAGCACTTGTAGTAACAATTGATGGAATGATTTGGACAGGGTATTCAAATGGTTCGTTGGTGCAATGTGATGGAAATGGCAACCGCATACAGGATTTTCTTTACCACTCATTTGCTGTTCAATGTTTTTGTACTTATGGCATGCAAATTTGGGTAGGTTATGCATCTGGTATTGTCCAAGTATTGGACCTCAAGGGTAATCTGGTTGGGGGTTGGGTGGCTCATAGCTGTCCAATTGTAAAAATGACTGTTGGAGTAGGCTATGTATTTTCATTGGCTAACCACGGTGGCATACGAGGATGGAACATCACCTCTCCAGGACCTCTTGATAGCATTTTGCATTCAGAATTGGGTGGCAAAGAATTTTTATATACTAAAATAGAAAACATAAAAATATTGAGTGGCACTTGGAATGTTGGACAAGGAAAAGCATCTCAAGATTCCCTTACCTCATGGCTAGGTTCTGTGGCCTCAGATGTTGGTCTTGTTGTTGTTGGGTTGCAAGAGGTTGAAATGGGCGCTGGATTCCTTGCAATGTCTGCAGCTAAAGAAACTGTAAGTTATTGTCATATGTAAAAACAATAGAAAATTAGTACATAACATCTATATTATCTTTAGACAGCAACTTCATTATTTTGAAGCAAAGCAATAGTTGTTAGAGCATGAGAAGTGAGAAGCATTAATCTTTGACCATGCAACAATTCATGCATGGTCGGATTAATTTTTCTCATGAGATTTTGCTCTCACCTGTTTTGTACTTTACACACATGCACACAATATAACTAATAGCTTTGCCTAACTTTTCTTTTTCATAACCCTCTCCTAACCCCTATCAATCATAAGCATATAGGTGGGACTGGAGGGTAGTTCCGCCGGGCAGTGGTGGCTGGATATGATAGACAAAACATTGGATGAAGGCTCAACATTTGAACGTATTGGAACCAGGCAACTTGCAGGCTTGGTGATTGCTGTATGGTGAGTACCTATGAGGAAGAATGCACACGAGCTGGCAAAGCCATTAATATATCAGAAATAATACCCGTTGTTTGTTATAGTATGAATCGATATTGGTTTTTTAAGTTGGTTGGGTACGAGATGTCAGATTAATTTTTTTCTGCTTTCCTTGTTATAAATTCGATTTTGGTTTGAAATATATGGATACACCATTAAAGTTGGACTCTTCTCTTAATTGTATTTTGAAATGAAATATCAACTACTTTGCTCATTTAGTTTGAACTTATATCATTGTTTTCTAAATTCTTTCTTGTTTGGTCATCGATAGTAGTTGGTTTTGTATTCTTCAGGGTTAAAACGAACATTAGATTTCACGTTGGGGATGTTGATGCAGCAGCAGTTCCATGTGGCTTTGGACGTGCTATTGGAAATAAGGTTGGCATGTTCGCTCTGTTGCTTTGCTTTTCATGCTAGTTTTGCTTCTTGGTTTCCACCAATAAAGGATATATTAGTTCTGCTAGATTTTATGATGCGCTGCAATTCTAACTGTGGAAAAGCAGGCCGAGTCACAGGTCTGCAAGTAAGATATCAGATACTAATCACAACTTTGAGTTTTCTCTAACTGTGTGTACTTAGTAGAGGAAACCAGTATGATATTCGTTGAAAGCCTAGGCTTGAATTTCACGCATCAGTGTCTGACACTTGTACGACACGTGTCGGAAAAATCAGGCAAGTGTCGGAAATGTCAAACAACTGTCCCAAAAATTAGTTTTTTTCTTTGCTTCGACACCTCTAGGAGTAGGGGTTCGTGGTGTTCAACACGCGTTGTCTGACATTTGTACGACACGTGTCGGAAAAATCAGACAAGTGTCGGAAATGTTAAACAAGTGGCCCAAAAAATAGTTTTTTTCTTTGCTTCAACACTCCTTAAATCGGTGTCCAACACCCGTATGAAACTCATACAACACGTGTCGGACAATTCACAATTCAGACAAGTGTTTCAGAAAAAGTTTTTTTCTTTGCTTTAACACAC